>JBBPDB010000007.1:1848636-1860345 GCA_037974465.1 Brachypetersius altus
AAGTATTGAGATGAACTTTTGTTATTGACCAAATACTTATTTTCCACCATAATTTGCAAATAAATTCTTTAAAAATCCTCTCTCTCTCATCTTTTTAAGTGGGAGAACTTGCACAATTGATGGCTGACTAAATATTTTTTTGCCCCACTGTATTTTACTGAGATCAGAGAGCAGAGAATCTCTTAATAACAGATTGATGGTGTTATAGTCCAGTTCACTAGCATTGTGTAAATGTTTGTTTGTGCAGAAACTGTCGTTTGCAGTCCAGGAGGCTTTCATTCGCATGCATGACGAGGGGGTGATCTACAGGAGCAAGCGGCTGGTCAATTGGTCCTGCACCCTCAACTCTGCCATCTCTGATATCGAGGTGTGTTCGTTAACCCTTCAGTGCACTCAGTTACACACACTCTCAGTTTTTTCCACATTTCACAGTACTGTGTTCTGAACATTCCTGCGGCATATGCTCAACATTTTTTTCGGAATGTGGACAAAAAAAAATGTAATTTGTTATGAGCAATATTAAGTAGTTATAGTTTAGACAGAAATAAATTGCGACCCATTTTTGGTAACTCGAGGTTGGCTTCCTCTACCGGTTGATTTAAAACATGTCATCAGTGTCGGTTGTTTTTCACAGAAATGTATGAGGTTCGTGTCGTCTTGTTGCTTCTGTAGGTGGATAAGAAGGAGCTGACTGGCCGAACTCTGCTTCCCGTGCCTGGCTATAAGGAGAAAGTGGAGTTTGGAGTGCTGGTGTCTTTCTCCTACAAGATCGAGGGATCAGGTAAGAGGAGAAGAGGAAGTGTGTGTGTGGGGTCGGAGGTTGGCTGAGATATGGATGAGTTAACACCCCCTCCCTGGAATTTTATTAAATTAAAAAAAGAACAAAACAAACAAACAAACATAGGATTAAATAATAATACTAGAGAGAGAAGGGGGGGGGGCGGGCAGGGGCACACATTGTCATGTATTGCAGGGTTCCATCCAGTGCATCATATTTCTAACCCAGAGTCTGAACCCAAGTTGGTGGGGTACTTTCCTTCCACTTTAACAACACCAGCCTTCGTGCTACAAGAGACGCAAATGCAACAAAATACCTCAAATAATGATAAAGGGGAAGATCTTGAGTAATAACACCAGAATGTTCTAGAGCAGTTTGTAAAACCACTGGTAGCACTGAAAATATCGACTGCCAGAAATTAAGCGACATTAAGGGACATTCGTTTTTGGCTATTTGACTATTTGTAATTCTGTGCTTTTATCGCTTAGACGAGGAGGTTGTTGTGGCAACCACGCGTATCGAGACCATGTTGGGAGATACGGCTGTGGCAGTTCACCCCAAAGACCCCAGATACCAGGTACCAAACTCTGACCTCCTTTCTGGCATTCTCTGATTGTGTTTGGCTCTTTCGGGTCTCCACACAAGGCAGGTTGATCTATACTGATTTCTCTATACCTTCATCTCTCTCCTTCTCTCCAGCACCTGAAAGGAAAGATGGCAGTTCACCCGTTCTGTGACCGTAAACTGCCCGTTGTGTTTGATGACTTTGTGGACATGAGCTTTGGAACAGGTGGGACTTTCTGAATGTTCTTTAGGTTCTAGATTGCACTGCCAACGTTTTCATTCCACAAACATGTAGCCCTTAAATGATTAGTGGGATGCAAACATTTTACGTTTGCTGTGAAAGACCTTTTATACTGGTTAGTTCTCACAGGGTGTGGTTAATAGCTTCTTAATTACTGGTATGGTATTGTGCAAAAGTGGGGATGCACTGAAATTATTTGGCCGAAAACGGAAACACCGAAAGAAATTATTATACCACTTTTTTGTATTGCCGCTATGGCTGGGACTGTATGTACTTCTCACTAAAGTCAAGAATTGCAATTGCATAAATTAATATTCATGGTTCAAAGAATAAATCTGTTACAAAACTATGAACATATTGTATTTTATATTGTGCATTCTTTGAAAACAAAATACATTTGAAATAAAATATTTTGCTTATATATTTGCCCCCATAAAACCTTGGCGCAATCACTGGAAAGCCTTCTTACCTTTTCAGAAACACAGACGGAGTGGGTGTGCTCAAAGGGTCTCGCCTCTTCTGGGCTCGATCCAGAGGTTTCGATTTTATTTGATAAATTATTCCAGACGTTGCGAAAGTCTTTGTGGATGCACCCTCTCTAGAAACTTCGGCGTTGTGTGCTTTACAAACGGCTTTCCATGTGTCTTTCTTAAATATCAAAATGCGCTACACGGCAGACACGTTGTCTCTAATCCAACCTGGCGTATGCAGGTCTCGGTCGCGTTAAAAATGGCCATTTTCGGTCTAAATTTTTCGGTGACAATATTTGTTGTATCCAGATGCAAAGGTCTTGGTCACCTGCGAAAATGATATTGTAAAACTGTTTCGATGAGCTGTGAGTGTTTATTTTCTCATTAATATTACTAAATATAACTAAAAAGAATAAATACAAACACCATTCTACAGTAGTTTAATCAGAAACCTAGTTTGACTCCATCAGCCCTCCATGAAATTAAATCAGGAGCTGCTGATGGAGCTTCACAATCCAAAAAACGGCTGGAGGAACCGAGGAGGAACCTGGAACCGAACCTGTGTTCTCCTCACAATGCTCACACAGTATCGACTACTGTTACACACACAACTAATCCTGATACGTTTTACTGCTTTCTGGTTTGTTTAATTTTGTTGTTATGTGAACTTTGAGAGCAAAATTACATATTTTCACACACAGGTGCCCAAGCCTTTTCCCTAAGACACTCTTGACACTCACAAAAATAGAAAACTTACTGAATTTAATTCTTTGATTTGAAACAATAACTCATGGTTTTTACAGTTCTCCCCTAGATTCTTGTACAAAATCTACTCTTTCCTACTCATAAGAAGTATAAGAAGCCAATACTAGTGTGAATATGTTGCCATTTTAATTCTGGCTTGTGTTTACGTACCACCCGCTTGTTTAGGAGCCACACAGGGTGGAGGGGGTTTGTGGGAGAGATAGGTCTAGCACGTTTACATCAGTTGTCTTGGTTTAGCTGTCTGTTTGAGCTCAGGCCTGATCCCGCAGGTGCGGTGAAGATAACGCCCGCTCACGACCACAACGACTACGAGGTGGGAGAGAGACACAAGCTGGCCTTCATCAACATCCTGGACGAGAACGGCTTCCTCATCAACGTCCCTCCTCCGTTCCTGGTACTCAGCCGTAGTCTGTATCCACCATGCTGTTCAGATCTGTATCAGATCTGTATTCTTCTTTTAAATATCTTGCTCTTTTAATCCTCTTTTATTTATTTTCTGTAAAGCTCATTAAATCACAATTGGCTGCCTAGGTACACTTCACTTGACACCATACAGACGCATTAGAACTGACCTGAGATGTTTTTCTATCTTCTGAATCAGTTAACTAAAGTGTGTTTGGTGTTGTTCTTGATAGGGTATGAAGCGTTTTGAGGCGAGAAAGGCTGTACTCCAGGCCCTGAAGGACAGAGGCCAGTTCAAGGAGATTAAAGACAACCCCATGGTGGTGCCTGTGTGCAGGTCAGTTAAATCAGGAGCTGCTGATGGAGTTTCACAATTCAAACAACAGCTGGAGGAACCGAGGAGGAATCTGGTACCGAACCTGTGTTCTCCTCACCAGGAGAGTCTTGAGCTACCCCTCATTTCTTCATATTTTGCTTACAAAGATCCAGACTTTCCTGTATGTTCTTGAGAAACAGAACAGTTCTCCAGGCTTCCTGAAGGACTTTCTAAGATTCTCATTTCCAGTCCAGGCCCTGAACCTGACCAGTTTCGGAGGAATGTTCCTGTTGGTTAAGACACACAGTGACCTACGTATGAATCATTCCAACAGAACAAAGAATATAAAAAATGAGGGGTATCTCAGGGCATTTGCACAGCACTGAATATATTCTGTATTTTGTAATATATATAGTAAATAAGTAATGGAGTGATGGAGTCTTTGTCTCCGCGTGCTTGGACCCCTAACATAGCTTATCAGAATGCAGTCAAACACAAGTCTGTCATTTGTTATTCAGGACCTGTATATGTAATGTGGATGTATATATGTGTGTGTGTGTGTGTGTGTGTGTGTGTGTAGCCGCTCTAAGGACATTGTGGAGCCGCTGCTGAAGCCACAGTGGTACGTTGACTGTAGAGAAATGGGGAAACAGGCTGCAGATGCTGTGAGAAACGGAGAACTAAAGATTATCCCTGACCACCACCTCAAAACCTGGTTCAACTGGATGGACAATATCAGGTGAGCTTCTGACACAGTTTTATATAGTTTTTTCAACTGTGTGACACACTTCTCTAAATATGTGCAGAAGTATGGCTCTTAATACTGATTTAACTGTGTGATGCACCATAACAGTGTATTGTACGGTGTCAAGTCTGTTGGGAATTATGCAATAGGGGTGTGTGTAGTTGCAGGTTAAGAGCACATCTGCTTCCCGCTGGTCTGAGTCCACCAGCTGATCAGGTTCAACTCCTCATTAGGAACAAAAAACCTGCAGCCACACAAACCCTTTGTGGATAAGAGGTGCCCTGTTGTTAGCATCATGCTAATATAGATATATATATAATATATATATATAAGCTTCAGTTAGTTGTTGGCTGCAGTAGTTAAGCTTTAGTGATGAAGTAAAGAAGGACATTTCAGACACCAAACATGTAGGCTGATCCACTCCGGTTGAGGTAATTCACTGTGTATTACCACTTTATTATGTTCGTTGTATAGCAAACAAGTAAAATGTGCAATTTTTTTGGTGCTCATATCCTGGACTGGTGCAGAAGTGTGTGTGTGTTTGTGTGTGTTTAGGGACTGGTGTATCTCTCGCCAGCTGTGGTGGGGTCACAGGATCCCGGCATATTTCATTACAGTTAACGACCCGTCAGTCAAACCAGGAGAGGTGAGCTAGAGACTAAAAATCTGTTACTGATACATCAGCCACTGTCTGGATACTTGGCAGTAAGTGTGTGTGCATGTGTGTGCGTTTGTGTGCACGTGTGTGTGTGTGTAGGATATGGATGGTCATTACTGGGTCAGTGGGCGGACCGAGGAAGAAGCCAGGGAGAAAGCAGCCAAGCGCTTCAGTGTCACTGCAGACAAAATCTCCCTACGCCAGGGTAACACACACACACACACACACACACACACACCCTTTCTTGCTCTTGCTTGTATGGCGTAAAACACATCTGTGAACATGACACAAATATTGTCCAAATTTAAAATGTCTTTTAGATGAGGACGTGTTGGACACCTGGTTCTCCTCTGGAATCTTTCCATTTTCCATCTTTGGATGGCCAAACGAAGTAAGCTCACTTACAACCCTGCCCTGCAAATATGAATGCTCCTAAAACAGTGATTGTGAAACAACACAGTTTAATTCTTGTGTGTGTGTCCGTCTGTGTGTCCCTTAGTGTGAAGACCTGAGTGTCTTCTACCCAGGCACTCTGCTGGAGACTGGCCATGATATCCTGTTCTTCTGGGTGGCACGAATGGTCATGATGGGCCTTAAACTCACTGGAAAACTTCCATTCAAAGAGGTCAGTATGTGAGTTTGGGTGTTTATTGTTCAAGTATGTGTTATTAGTATGACCTCAAAACCTCACATGCGCTGTAGACACTGCATAGAGTAACAGAACGGTTTTCAACCCGTCAGATTCGGCGGATGGACACTACATAGACATACAGCTGTATACTGTAAATGGGTGAATGTTAAGAATGCTTAACCAGGGGTGGCCAAACTTTGCGTGAAAAGAGATGTTATAATTAAGAGTGCGTGTGTCTGTGTGTGTATGTCAGGTGTATCTGCATGCTGTAGTACGGGATGCCCATGGCAGGAAGATGAGTAAGTCTCTGGGTAACGTCATCGACCCCCTTGACGTCATCACTGGAATCTCACTGGAGGTCAGTTTTTTAACACTCATATTTTTCTCTTTAATTTAGTGGTCAGTTCACACCTGCTAGTTAGGAACTCTGTTAGACGATCCCACAAGAATAGAATGTGCTAACTAACCAGGGTTGTGGGGGTGCTGGAGCCTATTCCAGTGTTCACAGAGCAAAAGGCAGAGGAACATCCTGGACCACCGCTCTCACAGTGGAGGAGAAGAATATCTGACCAGCTCTGCTGTTTATGTTGGATATGTAGGGCATAACACAGTTCTCATAACGTGTGTGTGTGTGTGTGCAGGGTCTCCATGGTCAGCTGAAGGACAGCAATCTGGACCCACTGGAGATCGAAAAGGCCAAACAGGGACAGGTATCAGTTGCTTTCTCTTGTAGGTTGTTTTTCATTACAGAGTCATTAAAGCCCACTTTGGGCTACATTTAGATCAGGGATGTCAAGCTCTGGTCCTGGAGGCTTGGTGTCCAGCACAGTTAACTGATGAGGTGAACCATGTGTTTCTGAGCAGGGAAATCACCAAAATGTGCTGGACCATGGCCCTCCAGGACTGGAGTTCCACACCCCTGATTTAGAGTATAGATGGAAAATGAGATCTAAATGTTAATATTATGGAGATAGTCTGCCAATGGAGTGAAGCAACATTTACTCTTGAAATAACCAGTATCTAGTTCTACACATCTTATAGTAAAGCTAGTTAGAAAATCCTCACAATACTTCATGAGATCACAGTAAGAGTCTACAGTAATACAGAGTACCTAATTATTGCGTGTGGAATCAGAATCTTTACTCGTGTTGTGGTTAAAATGCTGTATTTTACTAGTTTGAAGGTCTTTAGTTGATGTGAAATATTTTGGCTTATTGTCGATTATCTCTTTGGCATATTGTTTTGCTTCATATGAGCCTTTATATCTCTTTTACAGTACATTTTCTTACTGTACTTTTTTACAGTGCGTCTATGAATTAAGACCGATCATGGCCTGACCAAGGATTTTTCTTTTTGGGCCTTTAATACAAAAAAAGACTGATGTTTGTTATTGTCCCTTTAATAATCTTGCACATATAGCACATGACACTGTTATAATGCCCTGAAATGAGATTATGATGGATCTGACTGATTTAAGTGATTCTGACATTTTCTTACAACATTGTCATCTCGTTGCAGAAAGCTGACTATCCTGGTGGGATTCCAGAGTGTGGGACTGATGCCCTCAGGTTTGCTCTGTGTGCTTACACTAGTCAAGGTAATAACAAACAGCCTGCCGTTAACCGCTGACCTGACTTGTTTGCTGAAGTTCGCTTTGATTCTCTGATGTTACATTTCTTCTGTGGGTGTGGAATCATTACAATACTCTCCAACTAACCGTGGGCTGATACAAATGGGAACCCGGACCTGTAATTTTTGTTTAAGTTGCTGATGAGGTCACCAGAAGCACAGCAGATGTAGAAAAGTCCTAAGTATCTGCCCACCCCTTTCTCTTCACAGGCAGGGACATTAATCTGGATGTGAACAGGATCCTGGGCTACAGGCATTTTTGCAACAAGCTGTGGAACGCTGTGAAGTTTGCCATGAGGACGCTGGGGGAGGGCTTTGTGCCCTGGGAGAAAGCCAAGGTGAGCAGGTTTACAGATGATCACCCATTTGATCAGGTGTGACAAGAGAAAGATAAGATTAGAGAGAAAAACATTTTATTAGTCCCACAAGTGGGTAATCTGCGCTGTAACAGCAAAAAGTGGGCAAAACAAAAGTGATACAAAAAGCTATACAACACAATTAGATCACATAAAAGTACACATTACAACTAATACAACTAATGTCTGTCTGTCTGTCTGTCTGTCTGTCTGTCTCTCTGTCTCTCCTGACATGCCTGATACAGCTGTGTGGCAGTGAGGGTGTGTCTGATAGGTGGATTTTGTCACGGCTGTGTGCCGCCGTAACTCTGTGTGGGAACGGATTCCAAGCCTACGATTTCCCAGCAATCACCACGGCCATCTACAACTTCTGGCTGTACGAGCTGTGTGACGTTTATCTGGTAATGGACATTGTTGTGCTCTTGCCTTCTTTACTCAGCTCATCCAATCGATTATATTTTGAATATTTATTATCTATACTTTTTTTCATCTGCAGTGATTTGCAATTCAATAAAATGAGCAAATATTTAATTTTAGAATATTAAGTTTGAACTGTGATAATCACGTCTTGATAAAAATATACCCCGTCACTTAAAAAATGTGAATAGCATTGAAACCCAACCCCCCCCATCCTCTCCATCCTCCCAAACAGTAGTTGATATTGCTAAATAGGATCACGATACAGTTATAAAAGGACAATGTGTAGGGAACTGTGCCCAGGAAACCCCCATTAGACTGTGTTAATGGTTACAATAAAGATAATAAATTAAAGAGTGTAAAATTAAACTCATTAATGTCTGTATTCTCAAAATTGCCTTTAGGGCTGTTGTGGTCACTCTTTCAAACTAATTTATAAAAAATATCATTCTCATTCTCAGTGAACTGGCTTAGTGATTAGTATGCAGTTGGATCATAAATAAGGAATACCAGGTCATTTTAAAGCCGTGTTCAGCAGTCTAAACGTTCTCCACAAGGGGGAGCTGTTAGCACTCAAATTGCTTTTGTGTGAAACACCAGAAGAATATCATGAATTTGCATGTTTGTATCTACAAGCTTAATGTGTAAGAAATAAAGCTGTGTGCATATGACTACGTGATTAATCATCAAAATACTCTCTATAGTACATAGTTATTAATCAAAATGATGGTTAAGATCATAATAGGTTGACATAGCCTTGTAAATATACAATGTTTATAACTATTACCATTTACTACATACTTTTACTACTTCATAGACATTAAATATGTAATGTGGATTGATCTGTACTGTTTTCAGTGTATCACCTGTGTTTACTGTGAAGCAAAGTTTCTCATGAAGGTGTCATTTCTGTAGGAAAGTGTGAAGCCAGTGTTCAGCAGGACGGACGCGGAGGGACAGAAACAGGCCGAGGTTTGCAGACAGACCCTCTACACCTGTCTGGAGGTGGGACTCCGCCTCCTGTCCCCCATCATGCCCTTCGTTACGGAGGAGCTCTTCCAGCGGTTGCCACTGAGACGGCCTCAGGACAGCCCCCCCAGCATCTCCGTTACCACCTACCCAGAGAACTCAGAGGTGAGTGAGGAGTGAGAAACAAAGCACAAAATATACGCTGAGATCTGTCACAGCACTTTGTACTCTTTACTCTAGTCAGTTTGTCTCTAAACTGCTGTTCTGTCTGATTGGCTGCAGTTCTGCTGGCACAGTGAGGAGGCCGACCGCGAGATGGAGTTTGTGATGACTGTCGTCAGAACTATTCGATCACTCAGGGCTGACTACAACCTCACCAAGACCCGTGCTGACTGTAAGAGACTCTCAAATAAATATCAGGGCACAGCAGAGCTGGGCATTAGTCAAGTTCAAGTCAAGTTGGCTTTTATTGTCATCCATTCACATACACAGAACATGATTTAGGGAAATGAATTATCTTACAATCCCAGGTGCACAGACAGCACAAAAACACAAAGAACATATGACATGAAGACAAACATTAAACAAGACAGTGTAACGGGTAACAGTGCAACTAACATTCGTTTAGAAGGATGGCAGGAGTTGTACTTTGAGGCAGAGAGCAGCAGATATGTACTGAGGTATAATGCAGTGCAAGAGTATACTGTATATGTTCAGTGTATATGTGCAAAGGTTCACGCAAAGAATGCTTAGTGTCCGTATTAGAGCCCGACCGATAAAGGATTTTGAAGGCCAATACCGATACAAATTTTTGTTGGTTTTAAAATCCGATATTCCGATATATCGGCCGATATATATATATATATATATATTAGTGCTGGGCCGTTAACGGCGTTATTCTTATCGCACAATAAAAAAAATATCGCCGTTAACTAACAGGGACGGTGTAGAGTGCCCTCTGGTGGACAAACTATACAACGTCAACACTCATGACATGGTCGAAGGGAGTTTCGTCCGTTTTTATTTTATTTTTGAAATATTCATTTATCGGCCATTATAAATGCCAATACCGATAGTTTGGAAAATGCCTAATATTGGCCAATGATATCGGCCTGCCGATAAATCGGTTGGGCTCTAGTCCGTATCAGGGTACACGTGGCATTTATAGAGTATTAGAGTAATTGGAGTGGTGGAAGTGGACATCAGTGATCCATCAGTCAGCCACAACGTTAAAACCACTAATGGGTGAAGTAAATAACATTACATTGCAGTTGCACCTGTTATCAAGTGGAAGGGTCAGACAGTGTTGTCTGGATGACTGGGTCAGAACAACCCCAAAACAGCAGGTCTTATGGTGTGCAGTGGTTTACAAATTGAATGGTACGTATACATTCATGCCATTTACCAGATGCTTTTATCTAAATCGACTAACATTCCCTAACTACAGGGGGCAGTCTCCCTGGAGCAACTTGGGGTTAAGGGTCTTGCTTAGGAGCCCAGTGGTGGTGTACTGAAGTTTGGATTTGAACACATGACCGCTTAGTCCACCGATAATCCACTAGATCACCACCCACATGTGGTAGCTATGATCACAGCTTGCTGCGTGTGGGCCGTGTAGCTCCAGACAAATCAGTGCCTACAGTGGGGATATGGAGGAGGCAGTGTGATACTCAGGACAATGTTCTGCTGGGAAACCTTGGGACCTGCTTTCATGTAGATCAGGGTTGACTTTTTTGACTCGTGGGCCACAGTGGGTGCTTAAATTTGACAGAGGGGCTGGACCAGGAGCACATGGATGGAGTATTTGTGTGAACTAATAAATTAAACGCAAACATCATAACATAAAGGGTTTTGGGCTTTAAAAGGTAGCAAAGCAGGAAAACATAAGGCTCATTACCTTAGTTACCATTCTTGCGGTGACTGCTTGCTAGCACAGTTAGCATGCTTCGTGGCAAAGTGATGGCTGATATTCTTTGAACACTGCAACAGTTTCCTGTCATATCAGACATTAATGGGACTTCAGTGAAAAAATATTTTGCTGTCCATACTTAAACACTCTGCGTTCACCGTCCACTTTTCTTTTGGTCCCCTCATGTTCACTATGGGGCTCAAAGGGCAAATCCGTGGAGTGGAGTAATACTTCACACCTCAACAAAGGTTAACATGTCTGGAGTTTGCCATCTACTGGGAAAAATGAATGTTGTTTAATAATATAATTTAGACAAATTCGGCAGACTAGATTAAAAACCTAAAGGGGCTGGATGTGGCCTGCGGGCCATAGTTTATCTGATGTAAACGTTACTTTGACATGGACCACCTACCTAAACAAGTTCACCCTTTCATGGCGGTGGTGTTTCCCAATGGCAGTGGCTTCTTTCATCAGATTAATGTGTCCTGCTACCCTGAAAATGTTGTTCAGGAGCAGTTTGAGGAACTTGACAGACTCCAGGGCGATGATTTCAACTTCACATTTACCGCAAATACCCCAGATCACAGTCTGATTGAGCATCTGTGGGCTGTGCTGGACAAACTAGTCTGATCCAAGGAGGCCCCACCACACAACTTACAGGACTTACAGGATTTGTAGCTTGTGTCTTTGGGCAGATACCACAGCACCTTCAGAGTCCATGAGCTGTTTTGGCAGCATAAGGGGACCTACACATTATTAAGCAGGTGGAATGTTGATACTAATAATAATAATAAGAAGAATAATAATAATAATAATACATTTTATTTGAAAAGCGCCTTTCAAAACACTCAAGGGCACA
>JBBPDB010000007.1:1860445-1881239 GCA_037974465.1 Brachypetersius altus
CATACACACACACATACACACACACACACACACACACATACACACACACACATACACACACACACACACACACAAAACCATGATAATTTATATGCACACATACTTGCACAGGAAAGCACCAGTGCTAATGTAAGAGACTGATAAATAAACGGATCTACACACACACACAAACCCCCACGCACGCACGCACGCACACACACACACGAGACTGAAATACACACGAATTGTTTGCACAGTCACAGGGAAGAGAATAACCATCCCGGCCTGCAGAAGTTCATGAACACACAGTGCTCACTTAAATATACAGTTAAAAAGGTACATTTAACATTAGAGGTGCCTGTTGTTGCGGACCCAAAAACAACAAAAAAAATCTAATTTTCCATTTGGCCCAGATGTAGTTAATCAGCCAAGCAGCCAAATTATACGCCCTTAGAGCTGGAACTGCAGAGCTAGTGTTGCTAATAAACACTAGCAGTCAACAGCCACCCAAATCTTTTCCATAAATACGTCCCCAAGACTTCATTAATGTGGAGCAGACTTGTGGTGGTGCTTTAGGAATGGTATGACGTTTACTGTGACCTATAAAATGAACCAAACTTCACCACATAGCTTAACACTGCTGCTGTTTTACACAATAAACTGCCTAAGGAGTAAACTGTCACTGAGATGGTACACTCAAGGGGGCCCATTGGCAATCATAACTCAAGCATGTTCCATTGCAGTTATATTTCTTAAATCGTCTCCATACACCTTGTCCCGACTCCACACTTTCCCCTGGGAGAAACAGATTTAAGGTATACAATAGAAATAAATCTATTTAAGGTACAAAATTGAGGGTACATTTACATTGTACCTTGATTAACAAAACCATACCTGAATATGCATGCTGTAACTGATTGTACGGTTGGTTTTTTTTGCACTCCCTTCTTAGTCCTGTCCTGCCAGTACTTGTATAGTCGTGTGGTTTTTCTGTTCTTTTGTTCTTTATGGGTCTGTTTTTGTTCTTTGTGTTGCACCATAGTCCTGGAGGAACGTGGTTTCATTTCATTGTGTACTGTGTCTGTAGTTGACAATAAACACCTACTGGATTTAACTTGATATTTCCTTTTATTCAGACAGTGAAGAATAATTTTTTACTGAGCAGACTTTTATTAGGATACGTGTGGTGAGGAGGACTGTGTGTATATGCTACTGTGTGTGTGCACATGAGGTAGGGGAGAACTATGCAAGCATGAGTGAGAATTTAAGGGCCTATAATCTGAGTTGGTCTCTAGCTCCCGGGCTAAATGTCTTTACATCCCTATAAATGTCTTTAATTAAAGCTAACAGAGTTATCACGGCCGCCGAGCGCTCGTACCGCATCAGCTCCTAATTACCTCTGAGCTGACCAGAGGGGAGAGAGAGAGAGAAAGAGAGGGGTAAGGAGAGAAACAGAAGATGAAAGTGAAGCGAAAGAGGGGTGGAAGAGATAGGTGAGGGAGAACGTCAGATTAAGGGGGAGAAAAGGAGCGGGGGGATAAACTCAGAGCTAACAAAGTAGGACAGCAGCTAATGGAAAAGGCAGAAGCAAAACAAGTCATGTAGGGGAGTGAAAGGGCAATGGATTTGAATGTTAGACTCAATTGTAACTGACTGTAATGATGTCTATTAAAAAAGCAATTTTCAAATGTAAAAATCTTTATTGCTCTTATTAGGGGTGCATTGATCTGAAGGTTTATGACCCAGGTGCATTGATTCGGAATCGACTACAGTAATATTCAATAAAATATGTGCTCATTTTGTGTTTAAATTTAAATGCTAAAATTGAAGTTGAAAATAACCGTGACTTTGTGTGTTTTAGTCTATTTCATTACTGTGCAAAGCTTTTATTTATATATTCAGTGAAAATGTTTGCATCACTTTGAATCTTATCAAAAAGCAATGCATGATTCATCACTCCAGAGAACACATTTCCACTGCCCCAGGGGTAAGTTTTGTGCTTTAAAGGGGGCATCTGGCTGACGCTCTTATTAGTTACAGAGACAGTTCCCCTGGAGACACTGAGGGTTAAGTGTCTTGCTGAAGGACGCAATGATAGAAAGTGGTGGGGGGGGTTTGCAGGTTTGAACCTGCAACTTTGTGGTCATCTGGTTCATAGCCAAGTGTTTTACCCACTAGGCTACTACCCGCACTCACGCTGATGATGGCATTACCCATGGCAATCTCAGTCTTGTGTGCAGCTACTCAGCAATGGAAACCCATGTCATGATGCTCCTGATGGACACTTCTTATGTTTCTTGAGCTTTCCTTGCTTCCAGATCTCAGGAGTGAGTGATGCATCAGAACACACTTCAGTACTCATCTGCTCCACTCTGCGAGGTCTACCGCTTCGTGGTTGAGCTGTTGGTGCTCCTAGATGCTTCCATTTCACAATAATAGCACTTACGATTGACTGGGGGCAGATCCAGCAGGGACAAAATGTCATCAACTGACTTAGACAGTATAAATGTGGAATGACAGTGGCACATTTAAAGTTACTGAGCTCTGCAATGCGAGCCATTCTACTGTCAGTTTATGGAGTCTATTGGTACTTCTCCGCTGACACAAGGAACCGTGCTGTACCACAAAAAATCTAAACTAAAGCGATCTGTGCCCAAACCACACCCATGCTGCTCAATGGTAGTTGACTTCATCCATGCTTTTCGATTGGTCAAAAAAAAAGTCCTGACAACAAACTGGAAGGAGAGCATTGGTTTTCTTCTCTCCCGCTCAAAAAAATCACCAACTACAAACTGGGACATCCATGAAGTACAAGCACTACTATCTGTTTTAGCTGAAGATTGCTCAAGGGTACCTCAGCTGTGACACTAGCAGTTGGGATCTGAACCCCCAACCTTCTAACCACTAGACCATCCAGCTGCCCATATACGACCACACCAACAAAAGCGGCTCTGGCAGAAAAACTTTCCGCTGGTTAGACTTCGTTTTGGGACGACCGGACATAAATTGGGCTGCTAATGCCTCAGAAACACAGTTAATGGGCTGAGATACACTCAAAATTCAGAGCATGATACAACTTCAGTATCATCACAGTACAGTTTAGGTACAACATGCACCTTATATGCTTCCTTTTAAACACCCATTATAATAAGTGTGGCCAAAACATATACACCCATTCATCAGAAAGGGAGCCCAGATACACTATACTGAAAGGCCAAAAGTATTTTTGTATTTCTTGACATTAAGCTACATAATCTTATTAGGCTGAACTGGTTTTTACCAATGGTCTGTAAAGCTTGTCCAGCCTTACAGCAGAAGCTAAAAAAGGACACACTTGAAGGCGGAGCATGAACCACGGTCAATTGTGACACATCATTTATGATACACCGAGTCATTTACGAAGGAATCATAAGTGAATCCGATCGTTATGAGGTCAGAGATTTACACCCCTCATGTCATGCCCCTGGTATGTAGAGAGTCACTGGGATGGATGGATGGAGAGGGGGATGCACTATGTTCTGATGAGATTATAGAAATGGAGCCGTGTTCCCATGGCTGTTCCAGTAATCAGCAAAGCTGCCAGCGTTCAATTTCAGTGAGGCTCCATGGAGCGTAGGCTGGTAGGTAGAGAGCACCACCTCCGTCATCAGCTTAATCGTAGGCTCTCTCTCCCTCACACACACACAAACACACACACACACACACACACACACATATACACACTGAAAGTTGCTATTCAAAATAAGGTGTCTTCTGTCTCATCAGCCAAGCAAATTGGCAATAGATGAGATTTTGATATGAAAAAATAACACAGCCGCCCCCATCCCTTGGGAACACATTAAACTCATGAGAGCAGACTTAAAAATTCTGCACAAAGCCCCAGCATCTCCTGCTATGACTACAGTTTATCAATGTAACAGGAGCTCTTTATTGGTAGATAATAGTCTGCAATTATCTAAGTACTTCTTCGATCCCACTAGTGTTATTCTGCCATTCACTTGAACGTTTTAAGATTAATCTCAAATCAATTTGTATGTAAATTTGCATTCAAGCACACATTTGTAAATCTATACTGTTGTTAGTCTAGTCCAGTGGTTCCCTAAGTGGTCCTGAGAACCCCCTGCTCTGCATATTTAGTGTTTTCCCAGCTCCCAACACAAATTACCCAGCTGTTCTTGAGCTTAAGTGGGTTTATAAGCACAAAAATTTGCAGGGCAGGGGGCCTTTCAGGTCTTTCAGGTGTCTACACATTTCTATATATAATTTATTTAAAAATTTCCTTTATTATTAAAGAGGTTTCCATTACGAGTAACCATGTATATGTTGTTATAGCTGATTCGGATTTCTCTACAGCCATGTTTCAGCTGATTTTAGTATTCTTCTCAACTAATTTAGTAACGTCCAGTTCCACCCACTAGCAAAATCTCTGAAATCAGATTTGACTAATACTGAGTTCTATTTAAACAAGCTCTTCCAATCCACAAGTGCCATTTAGCTGCTGCTTGACCTTGAGATAGCCTTATTTGACCAATGAAATTTGGGCAGCATACATAAGTAGCCGACTCTGGTATAGAGTGCTATTTTGAGTGTGTGATAGCCCATGAGGTTTACATTCACAGCTGTAAAACCACAGCAAAAGCATAGAAGTGACATTTCACAGCTCTGCCACCAAGTCCCTCCAAGGACCTCGCTTGCTTTAGATTTGATGTGGCACAGCTACAAGGGTGCATCAGACCTGTTTTGAATGCAGCGGCATTCGTAACTCCTCACAGTTATTTATTTAGTAAATTGCTCACAGGTGTTCTCCAAAGAGGAACACACTGCTGGTAGATGTGCTGCAGAAATGAGGAGATCTCGGGTGATAACTCACAGGCAGTGACTGATGGGGCTGCGTGTCTGTAGATGCGGCTGCAGCAAGTGGGGGGCACTGTTGCTTCTGAGTCCACCGTTTACATCCAGCAGGATCCCCGTCATTGGGTTTATGGCAATCTGTCATTTTCTGTTTTAACACAAAGTCCTGATCTACGTTTCTGTGAGAAGATTATATGTCCGCTACTGAAATCCTGCACTCTTAAAGTAATGATCGGTCAATTATTCTAATGTTGCTAACAATAAATGAGCATGAACAGACACCATTTGTCATTGTTGATGGTAACTGGTGAATATTAGTTGTTAGTGAGATGAGCTCTGTTGATCTGTTGCTTTAACAATAGGGGTTCCACTAATGGTGCTATACGGAACCATTTTTTAAAAGCATTCTTTATAGATCCATATCCAACTGCTTCCCCACCACAGAGAACCCTTTGACCAGTCAATGGACAATTTAAACGTCCAGGTGGCTCTGAGAGTGTTCACCTTCATTTGATTTTGCCACTGAAGAACCTTTTTCGGGTTTACAGGAACCACCCGGTAGGTAGAACTATGCTTTAAAATGGTGAATAAATACATTAACATTTTTAAAATAACTGTTCTTTAAAAGCATTCATTTTAAAACCATATCCAACAGCTTCTCCACCACAGATTACCATTGAACCAATCAAAGAACAATTTTAATGCCCAGGTGAGTGTTCACCTTCATTTGAATTTGCCACTGAAGAACCTATTGGGGTTTACATGAACCTTCTAGTAGGCAGAACCTAAAAATGAAGAATAAAACCTGCCTAAAATGAAGAATAAACCAAATAAACCTGTACAGCATATCGAACAGTCACCGTCTCAAGATAAATGTGTGGCGAGAGTGGTGAAGATGATCTTTGGACCTGTTACATTATGGACAGGTCCAAAGGAACCCATGTGATTCATAAAATACCACTCCAGTTCTACTCCAGAGCAAATTTCCTTTTGATTTCTGTATTAGGGCAGATACTGTGGAAAGAAATGAGTCACGTGGAAACCGATAATACTGGGTTACACAACATACATAAACACCTGTCCCGTTCAATCACACCTTTAGAACATGGTTATTGCACTATGAAGCTGCCCTGACTTGACTTAATGAGGAAGTCCCTACAGTTTCACTGGCTAGGATTTTTCGGTGTTTTCAACTGCGTGACGTTGATGTGACATCACGCAAGTAGAGCCAGGACTCAGTGTGTGTGTGAGAGTTTCGGTGCGGATCTCAGTCACACACACTCCGAGGAGCGGACAGGCTGCGTGGTGCAGGTCTCTGCTCTAAAGACACCGGGAGAAGACAGGACATTAAGTTTATTCATCCAGCCTAAAGTGCAGTTTTCCCACTTAAAGGACCACGGGCGGGCGAAGTACGTGCCTTCCGAGGACACAAGAAGCGGATCTAAGTGCTTTTGATTTTTAAAAACCTGAACAGACCTACAAATCTGCCGAAATTTCCTGACTGGGACTAACCATGGTGCGTGATCCTTCTCTCAAGCACGGAGTCCTCGTCTCCGTCCTCCTCCTGATACTTCAAGGTAAGGACGAGTTTTAAAAAGTCGATTTAAAGATGTACAAATGTGTGTATTTATAAAGTTTGGTTTCGGGTCAGGGGACAGATATGAGGGCTTTAGCCTTGGTTGGCAGTGCCAGTTCCGTAGGGGTAAATAAGTTAAACGGCTCGCTTCGTGTCTGTTCGTCGTGTTTTTGTCAGATTTGTCTCGCTCCGACCTGTCGGTTTCGATGTCTCTCCGTGTTTCTCCCTGTTTCCACCTCTACGAGGTGTGGCCGGGTGAGGTATTTTTTTCCTGTAGGTGTTGTCAGGTGTAGCCCTGTTAGCATTCCTGCTACTTGTTTCGCTCGTTTTAGCTGAGAGGAGATACACTTGTCTTACCTTTTCGCACGCCCTTTTGCTGTCCTTCGTCTTCTTTTTTCCCTCCTCCGTCTCTGTTTCCTCTCATTTTTATCCCACAGTTCGTGAAATTGAGGAGAATTGGTTTTGGCCGTCGCCTCAGAGAAAGCAACAGGGTGCCGACCGTTTTAGCCGTTTCGTTTAAATTTGACGGCTCGCGCTTAAAAAAATCTCAGCCTGAGGAGCAGCACGAGGTGTGTGTGTGTGTGTGTGAGTGAGTGAGAGAGAGTTATCTGTTGATTTCATTACTTCTGAATGAGCAACTTCAGTTTTGTGGTAAATATAATTATATTACCTTGAAGGTCATTCAGAACCTCTCACAGTGGAGGTGAACGGAACCAGACATCCAACAGCCTTTAAACTGCCAGCCCGATGTCTGATACTTTTTTTTCTATACTTCTGAGGGATTTTGGTCTTTCCTATCCATTTTCAATGATAGGACTACAGTCAACATATACACCTCTCTGATACATAGTTCATGAAAAGGCAATATGTTCACTGCGGACATTTGGTTTCGTTCATAACCATTGTAAATCCCTGTCTGAGACGACCAGTGACGTCTGACCTCAGGTCAGTTCTTTGCCGCAAAGCAGCAGCTCATGTTTGTGGCCGTAGTTTCCGGGCCTCTCAGAAAACAAGTCGGAAGAATTTGGCCAGGGGCGTTTTTTTTATGCAGGAGGTGAAACCTATCCACAGGTTCTCCACATCTCAGTGAGGCGTTGTAATCTGCCTTGCTTTGCCAAAGTCCCTAATTCTTCTGCGTGTTTCGCCCCTGGCTGGCTCGCAGGTGCCTATGAAGGCCAGCCAGCGGCTCCAGTTACCTCAGCTCCTGCATTATTCAGCAGGTGTATTCACCTGGTGTCATGTTGGTGCCGGTGAATGGGAGCCACCACCTGGTGGCTGCTCATCCACCCGAGAATTGTTTTAAAAAAAAAAGAAAAGAAAGAAATTCACACGCGTTTCATTTTTTGTGTCCCGCGGCCCTCACGGGGATCACTGTGCAAATCGCAGTGACATGGTGGGAAAAAGTTCTCCCCTCCCCTCCCCTGCAAAGTGAAAGGATGCTGTCGTTTGCCGGCGCTCCAGAAACGCTATTCCGTTCTTTGACTTATTCATGCAGTGGACCTTTTTGTGCCCGAGTGGATTTCGCAGTACATCGACCACACTTCGCAGAGGAAGGGAGCGAGAGAGAGAGAGAGAGAGAGAGAGGGGGAGACACTGGAATAAGGAAACAAAGGGTTTGTTTTATTTATGAAGGAAGCAGCGGAGGTAGAGGGGAAAAAGAAAGGTTTGTTTGGCGTAAGAAGGGCCCCTGTTGTTTGCTTCCTCCCTTCTTCATCCGTTTAGCTCGGCGCCCTGGGAGTTTTCTGCCTTTGTGAACGGCATGGCGTCAAATTTCGGAAGGGTCTTTAAAAAGACTTGTTTCAAAGTTCCTGCATAATTTGTAAAAAAAAAAAGAGGGTGAAATGGTTCTTTGTTGAGAAACTCACCAACTGAGATTCCTTTACAGTGACGGTGAATGGAACCAGACGTTATGATGTCTGCAACACAAATAAAAGCCAGTTTATTTATTACACACACTCACTAGTGAACATGTCATTATGGTATACAGGTGATGGTCAAATGTGTGAAATCTGCAAAACAGTTCTTCATTTTGGGCCTCACAGCGCCCAGCCTGTGCGCATCCTCCATAAATGTTTTTAAAGATGTTTTACACCAAAATCTTCTCAAAACTTTGGTAAAGCAACATGGCAAGTCTCACATTCATAACCATTTAATGCAATAACTGTCAGGGAGCTTTTAAAGGCAGTAAACACTGGTTCTGTCAATTCATTCTCCAGAACAAAGAGTAGAACATGTCCCCAATCAAACCCCAGGGTAAAAAAAACTATTAAAATCTTGTGAATTTGATAAGAAAACAGAAAATGACCCAAATAAGCTAGAAGACACCTGAGTAAGCCCTTATTGAATAGGATTAAATTGAGCTAAATTGCTATAAATACTATTTTTCTAGTCTTAAAATACTACATTAAAAAAGAAAAAATACCAGCTTATAAACAGGTTCTGGGTAGAAGGATGCTATTGCTCTGAATACCGAGTGCGGATTGGTCAGCACTCAGAACGCCAGGGTCGGATTGGTCGGCCCTCTGGACGCCGGGTGCTGATTGGTCGGCCCTCTGGACGCCGGGTGCGGATTGGTCGGCCCTCTGCAAGCCGGGTGCGGGTTGGTCGGTCCTCTGTACACCGGGTGTGGGTTGGTCGGCCCTCTGGACGCCGGGTGCGGGTTGAGAATTCAAATTTGTTTGTTCAAAAGCTCCATCTAAAGTCATTTTTTTTGGACTCGCACTGGAGCGCCATCTAGCATCCGATCGAGCTGCAGTACTAGCAGGTGGCAGTTCTTCTCACTACACTACTGTGTCTCACTGTGGGACCGGCAGAATTTGACATTCTCACGGTCTGATGCTGCATATGGCCTTGCGGGCTGTGTTTTTGCATGTTTGAGAAACTGGGCACACCTGGACCCTCATGAGCTCACAACCTAATACAAAACCCCCTAAAAGGTATGAGCTTCTTCGAAAAGCCAAACTTACCAGACTCTCTAGACTCGATCCGTTTTTAGCAGCCCCCATACGGCTAAAGACAAAGACCCCAGTGCAGCTCTTAGAGCAGAAACCCTGACTGCTAACTTACTGCAGTCCTGGTGAAAGAATGAATGACTGGTGAGAAAGTGTCGGAGTTCATTTATTCATTCATGCGTTTTTACCCCCGTTTAGTGTAGTGAGTCCCTACCAGAGAGAATGCAGGAGTCCTTTTCGGCACCAGCCTGAGGAGTTTAGAGGCGAGAAAGTGTTGAGCATTTTATGAACGTCGGTCATGTGATGTGGGGTCATAAAGACTTGCGCCAGTTACCATGGAGACATTGAGGGCTTTTCTTTAATAAGTTGAAAGCCAAGGCGGGCTACTGTAGTAACGTTTCTCTGTGTGAATGCATCAAGTGCTCCGTGTGTGTGTGTGGGAGAGAGGGAGAGAAATAAGCGAGCAAGCGAGGGGAGGGGGTTGGTAGACCGCCGGGAGGGCAAGGGGGAGCAGATTGACCTCATTTAGTGCTGTGAAAATAAGTAACGTGGGTGCACACACATATACATACACACATACACACACACGCACGCAAAGTCCAGCCTGTAGTGCGTGTGGAGGTGGGGTGTAAACAGGTGGGTGCAGTGTGTGCGTTGGATGCCTGGATGCGCATCATGCACCATGCTTTGTGTAGCACTCTAACACTATGCTCACATTGACTCCTGTGTAACTTCAGCCAAACCTGGACCCTAAATAAACTTTTCCCAAAAAAACTTCAGCAAAATAAAGTCCTCAAGAAGGGCTAATTACAAGCAGGCACACACACAGCGTGTTATAAATCAGGCCTTGTAACTACAGGAGCATGAAGTTGTCCTAAAAACAACAGTCTTCCATTGCCCTTCCCCTCCCTCCCACTCCACCCCTCATTCTCATGACCTGCTTGCCTTTGTTTGAGGGATGTTTGTCATTGGTGTATTCAAAATCTCTCCACCCCAACCCCCCACGCAACTAGCCTCTGTCTGATCCACACACACACACACACAGTCTCACAAACACCCCCGCCACCCTCCCAACCCATGGTCCAGACCTCAAGGCCGCACTGTTTATTAGAGTATTAGAGCCAGAGGACGAGGAAGGGAGGGGACGGGAACCAGAGAACAGGTTTATTGAGAAGAAATACAGGAGTGCACTCGGTTGTGTGTGTGTGTGTGTGTGTGCGAGCATGCAGAAGGTTTAAACAATCTATTGATGGGCATTTTTTTTGCTGTAACGAGAACAAACTGTTTACATCGATAGCTGACCTTGCCATTGACATATTCATGCTCTGCTCACAAACGTGTAAAATGCTGGCAAAATTCCCATTCGGGCTAATAAGAAACCCAGTTTTTGGAGCAAAAAATCCATGTATTTACATTTCGAGTTTGATATTTTCAACATCAGTGGTGAGACTATTGGAGACCTGTGGTGCAGGGGCTTCTGGATCGAATACAGACGGATCCCACGGTTTATATCCAGCTTGTAACAGAGATTACATTGTGGGACCTGTCATAGAGCTGCTTTTTAACACTACCTGACACACACACACACACACACACACACTGCCTGACACACACCCATTGGTCATACCATCTGACACAAACCCACTGGTTAGACTACTGATCATATTCAGTCTGAGATGTTTTTAGAACTTCCAGAAGCTCCACAGTGATGTTCTCTTCCATGAAATCAGTCCCAGCCCTGGAAATTGTCATGTTTGGTTTCCAAACATGGTTTCTCTCACCACCTGGTTATGCTGGTGGTTAATCTGACATGGTAGTACATCGGTTCAGCTCCTGAAGGCCTGACCAATGGGAGAGTTCAGAGGAAAAAAAGTTCTGACTGAGTACATTTATATTTAAAAAATGTAATAGTGCGGTAGGGACGTGGTAGTTGTAGCGAAAAGTAATGTGTTTGACTTTAACAGGCATTCAAGAAACATTATTCCATCATAAAACAGACCCCAAGTCACTTGGTGGTGAAGAAGAAAATGTATATATGTTATTATTTGAAAGAAATAATAATTGTGGAGGAAAAAGTCAAGAACAAAGGTTTGTATCTGTGTGTGTCTAAGTACAAAGTCTAGTTTAAACACATTTTCAGTCATCTAAAATGATCGATGAAGTATATTATTATAATCTGTGGTTGTGCTGTCTGGGTTGTAACATTGATAGTTCTGGGTAAACATGAATACCCTTCATTTATAAAAGCTATGAAATAAATATAAACACCGTGACTGATATTCTTGCAGATACAAAACACTGACGGAAAAATCCCAATCAACTTGATGAGAAATCTGATTTGGGGCGATGACGAACAAAGACACCTTGCAAAATTTCTTTTTAAATTTTCAATGCAGTTGCACTGAACTGTTTATAATGAGTAGAATTTATCATAGTTCAAGTTTACTTTTGTCATCAGGTGCAATTCCTAGTGTGATGCGACATTCCTCACATTTACGTTTATGGCATTTAATGGACGCTTATATTCAAAGCGACTTCATTCCCTAACTACAGGGGGCAGTCTCTCCCTGGAGCAACTTGGGGTTAAGGGTCTTGCTCGGGAACCCAGTGGTGGTGCTGAAGGTAGGATTCGAACGCATGAACTCTTGGTGCAGAAGCAAGTATCCTACCCACTAGCCACTAGTCCACCTCCATGTTTTTTCACGTGCCACGGTGCAACATATAGCAACATTCAACAAAGTGCAAGTAAAGAAACAATACAGTTAATAGAAAGGGCAGCTGTGTAACAGTACAGTGTGAACCGTCCAGAGTGACTAGTGTTGCACCATAAGTATGATGTTACACAGGAGCAATGAACAAAGTGCAAGGAATGACTGATTGTTGTATTGAAATCTCGTATTTGTTGTTGAAGGCTGTGAGTGGAGCCTGGAGAGTTCAGTTAAGATCAAGCGAATACAGAAGTGTCAGGTTTTCTGGTCCTGCCGCCTGATGGGGCCCCTGTGCTTCCTGCACTTTACTGCTGTTCCGCACCGCCCGCCTCCGCTTTTATTGGGTTCGTGGAGGTAAACGGCAGGTGAGGAGTGGAATAAATCTCCCGTCTCCTTGGGCCGGCCGTAAACCCGATCCTTCATCCCCTGATTTCTTTGGAGTTTGGAGCTAAAAGGAGGAAGCGACTGCGGAAAGGACGCACGTTCCCTCCTCCATCATCTCTCCCTCGGCACTCCGCCCACTGTCCCGCTCTCTCTTATCCTCTCCTCCGTGTTCGGCAGATGTCAGATCTCGGGACGCTTTTACGGCTTTGGAGATTCATGGAGATGACACGGCCATTTAACTCGCACTCATATTTTAATCATTTCTCTAGTGGCGCTGGGCAGCCAACCAAAGTGTTTCAGAGAGGGGTGAAATGAGGGTGAAGGGGGGGTCCCTCCCCACCTGCCCCCCAGGAACTCAGTTTAATGTAAATAAAGTTCCCCAGATACCCTGCACTTAACCCCCTAACTCTGAACGTCCTGCAGTGACAGCAGTGAAATTGCCCCATCAGCCATCGCAAACATTTACATTCCAGTTTGAATGCTCTTACTGTAAAGAGGAATTTATCATGAAAGATATCAGCAAATCTCTATGAGGAAGTTGATTGTGGTTAAGTTGTTTTTATTCTTCTCCTGAGGCCTTCCTGAAGTGGTGCAGATGAAAATGTGTCACCATTTCCTACATGTTCAGTTTTTTTTTCTCGAGTCATGGTTCATTTATGTAACCCTTCAAAATAAAAATGTATTTAAATAGAATCCAAACAAGCTGAGACTCCTTATATCTTTAGCTGGAGTGGGAGGGCTTTAACTGCTGTAGACCAGATAGATGTGAAACTTCAGCAGGAGTGGGAGGAGCTAAACTTCCATAAAATAAATGGTCATGTAGTTTTAGCAGGAGTAGAAGGAGCTAAACTGCTAAAAGATGAAATGTAATGTAGTTTCAGGGGGAGTGGGAGGAGCTAAACTGCATATAAGATTAATTGATATGTAGTTTCAGCAGGAGTGGGAGGAGCTAAACTGCTATAAGATTAATTGATATGTAGTTTTAGAGGGAGTGGGAGGAGCTAAACTGCTATAAGATTAATTGATATGTAGTTTTAGAGGGAGTGGGAATATGGAGAGTAGGTTTAGAAACTTAACAATATATATGCTCATTTTATTTCCAAAAAGAGAGAAAGATTGGACTCTTCCTTGATTATGAGCCCTTTAAATACATAATCCTGTTAAATGTGTTTTTAGTGCCCTGCTATTACAACACAAACGTCCTCCACAGTGTGTGACCACAGGGTAACCAGCCAGCATGTCTGCAAAGTGGCATGTGGTTGCCAGATTGATGTGGAGTGCTTGAGGTTGCCAGACTGTTGGAGCAGGTCCTGCCTAATCGCAGGGAAAATGAGGAGGAACCCGCCATTTTTTTATTTATTTTTTTAAACCATGAAGCCAAACGGCATTAAACACCCACAGCACTCCAAGGGTTTTAATGCAGACGGCCACTCTGGAATCCACAGGGTTCCTGATTGGCCTGGCACCCCTGAGGGTCTGGGAGCGCGACAGTTCTTTCTGGCCAATTCTCTCCATTGACACTCTTTCAACTGGCCGGCGATGTCTCGCTGTGTCCTGGAACGATACACACACTGTTTTGAAAAAGAGCAGAAAGCTCTTCTTACAGTAGAGGTCAACTGGGCAGTTGGTGAATTCTGGCTATAGAAGGTCCTTCGCATATATTTTGTCCACATACGTTTTGCGAGTGTCACCATTTCCCGTGTATAGCATTTGTCTGGCATTCTGTTGTTTTTCCTTTATTTAATTGTTTGTGCCTGTATAAAAAAAGAACTATTTCATTATTATTAAACTACAGCTATAAATGAGCTCTGTTCTGATTGGCTGCCCGGTGTTGTGTTATATTCAAAAAGAACTCAAATAAGCCAAAACAATTCAGCAGGAGTGGCATGAGCTTAATAGCTGTAGACTGAATAGGCATTTAACTTCAGGAGTGAGAGGAGCTAAACTGCTGTAGACTGAGTAGGTGTGAAAGTTCATTAGGAGTGGGAGGAGCTAAATTGGGGTAGACTGAGTAGGCATGCATCTAGCAAGAGTGGGAGGAGCTTGACTGTTCATATGTTTTATAATTTGAAAGATCAACATGCTGTCTGCTGTTGATTTTAAAGCCCTGCTCAGCTGTCTGAACGTCCTCCACAAGGGGGAGCTCTTAGCACTGTTGGGAGCATCACTGAAAGGGAGGAAACCCACACCAGCAGGATCCCACCATTATGTGCTTTAGAGTTTCATACTTATGAAGTGTTTGCAGTTCTAAAAGTGTGTAGTCACTCAGCATAGTCATTGAATGAATTGATTAATGAAATCATTAATAGTCATCTATAGTCATTATTTGCAAATATTTAATCAGGTTTTTTTTTTTAAAAAAACATTTTTTGGAAGTTGTAAGCGAGTTCGATGCAGATGCTTCAGAAGGGCCAAAAGTTGAAAAACTATTCCAAACTCTGGCAGTGTTTCAGAATCCGGCACTTCTCAAGCCCCGTAGTTTGGTTTACAAAATAAATAAAATGGAAAGAAGAAATAATTTACAGTGTGTGTTCGTGTGTGTGTGTGTGTGTGTATGTAAGCCTATATCCCTGGCGAGAGTTTTAAAAGCCCTCACACTCTCATGAATTTGGCATGCGTTCAGCCCTTCTGCTTCCTGCTGCGAAAAGGACTGAAACAACACTAGACGTGTGTGTGTGTGTGTGTGTGTGTGTGTGTGTGTGTGTGTGTGTGTTATAATGTAGAAGTTTTACTTGCAATGGCATAATGAAGCCCATATTTTATCATTATGAAGAATTCAGCAACAGAACCTCTTTGTCCGCCCTCATTTGAATCTCATATAACACACACACACACACACACACACACACACACACACACACACACATACAGGTTTCACCTCTGGCTCTGGTGTGTTACATAAATGTATTTATTTGCGATATACGATTTATTACGAGATAACGCTTGCTTGTGATTGAGACGTATAGCAGGGCGGATAAGTACGTCTGTCCGTTTGTCCCATTTCTTTAGTCTCTTCCTCCCTGACCTTCACTGTGGCGTCCACTCCACCGATATAATAACCCGGACACCGAGCCCAACTGTCTCCTTTTAGCAACCTAGCAACCTTGACGTCCCTCTCGCTCTCTCTTTCTGTGTGTAAGGTGAAAATAGAGCCGTGTAGTGTTTTCCTTCCTGCCTCCCCTCCACTGTTGTCCTTAACGTGTCCGCCTGTTGTCTGAGAGTCAGCCTGGTCTTTGCTGTATTGATCTGCTATCGATCAGCAAGGCCAGAGATGCCCTTGCGAGTCGAAGGAGCTTACCAGAAGTCCGACTAACACCTCTTTAAAGGCCCTCTTCTGTAGGTCTGCAGGAACTGTACCGCGAGGACATGGAAGTTGCAGCACGTTTTGATTTTCTAGTGCATCTCAGCCTGGTCACGGTGTTTCTGACGCGTCAGCTGTGTGGTTCTCTCTCGGTTCAACGTCTTAAAATCACGTCCATGGAGTCGAACCCGCGGGAAGGTTTTCTAGAGCTGCTTTTATTATTTTGATCTTGTGATTTTTTTAAAAGTCTTGATAGTGTTTTTGAGTTTCATACCTTCTTTTCTTGACTCATTTTTAGCTGTGATGAAAACTAACTTGTTAGCAATGTTCTTGTACCCCTTCACATTCCTTACAGGGTTAATAACTCCAACTAAAATTTATCTTCAGCCCAAACAGATAATGCTTGTGCTTTGCCAGCTTCCCAGTTGTTAGTATCTAATTATTGTTGGGTTTTTTTTGAGAGGACAGTAAAACAGACAATGGCCTCTATCCAAGTACGTCTGTTGTCATGACAACGTTTTGACCAATCAAAAAGCCAGTCAGTTCGGCTGCAGCCCACTTTTTGATCAGATATTTGTTCTTCTCCAGAAGAGTTTGACGAATGGCTGTGGCCTCATCAAAGGGTCAAACTCACAATTCTTACCTCCTAAACGTCTGGTAAACAGGACTCGGGCACCTTTAAAGCCATTTCCTGCTAACATGGTTAACATCAGCAAAACAGGAAAGCAGGAAAAGGTTGGAACTTTTGTTTTGTTTGTAAAAATAGCCGATACTGTGTGAGCTGGTGAGGAGAACACGGGTTCGGTTCCAGGTTCCTCCTCGGTTCCTCCAGCCATTGTTTGGATTGCGAAGCTCCATCAGCAGCTCCTGATTTAATTTAATGAAGGACCAAATGAAGTCAAACCAGGTTTCTGCTAAAACTACAGTAATACTGAACTTCCAGAAGAACTCACTGATATAATTTTATTTAGTTTATTTGGTAATACTAATAAAAGAATCAGAAAACATTATTAATCTTCGAGGAAAATGCTTATGCAATGACTGCGTTACTACAGTTAAAACTTTATGGTATTTACAGAAATGTTGTATATAAATACTGTATTAAATCAGTAGTTATAATTAGTGATAAAAGTAAAACTATGAAAGCTATTGCAGTGATTCAGCACCCGTTTAGAACACACATGGTAAGACATGCGATTTTGCACATAATGATAATGTTTTTATCAACAAAGTTGTTAAACAATTGTTCTACTAGCTCTTTATGGAAATGAAGCGAACTCTGGCTGACACTTTCTTTCCCCTCGCATGACCTTATCCTGGCTATTTATCAATGACATCATCGTCATCTGCCCCCTGCTGCTTGTTTTTGCCTTTCGTCTCTCCCCGTCCTCCCCGTCCTCCCCACACCTGGTCTGCAGAAGGTCCTGTCAAAGGGTGGCCTTCTTTACCGACAGCCTGACACCTCTTCAGCTGGCTCCCAGCGCCGCAAAGACGCCCGCCCTCCCCTCATTACACACCAAACAGCGGGGCTGGACGAAAGGGACACAACACCTGCTCATTTTCATGCAAATGAAATCTGATCAAACTCCTGATATTGGTCCCCATTCATCAAAACACTCACCAAAACCGTCGTATGGTTCAGTCAGGGTGGTCCCGTCATATTATCTACACAACTGACTGGTAAAAGCCTCTTGTCTGCCTTATATAGTGTTACCATGGTCACATATCGATACACTGGGCATCCCTAGCACCCCTCCACCAGTCCCGAGAAACAGATAACCCCTGGGACGTGTGTTAGCGTGGCCGGTGCGCTGCTCCTCCAGGAAGGCCTGATGCCATTAGCATGCCTAGCATAGTGAGCTGTGAGAGGAAAAACAGCAGTGACCTTTAAAGATAATTCCCCACGCAGAGTCTCGTTCCCTCGGGACACTTTTAAGTGGTGCGAGCTGAACTATTTTGGTGAGTGTTTTTTGTTAGCATGCTGAGGGAGGCCTACTTCTAAATAGACAAGGCCTGTATTCAAAACAGCGTGCTGTGAACTGCTCTTCATCACAAGTGAAACAAAAACCGTGTGCCGAATTTCAGGGCGAGAGCGGGACTATCCGTCACTCCTTAGCGACGGTCGCCGAGCACTTTTCACTTTAATGTACCTGGGTGACATCTCAAAGATACCATGACTGGGAGATGGGGGGAGGTGGAGAGTTTAAGCATGTCATTTATTAAGATAACTTTAATACATAGACAATCTCGGTACCTCAGTGCATTCGGAGCATTTGGACGAATTGTTCGTGTATCCTTTACGGCTGATACATTTACACAATTGAAAGGTAATTTGGGGCTACTAGTGGCTCAATTAGTGCAAAGGTTTGCCCCATCATCGGGAGGTCTGGAGGTATCTTTGGTGCACTGGTAACATTCCTCTTGGCAATGTACTGTATTTTGTGTAGTAGGCTGTTTTCAGTACGTTCTAATGCAGTGGTGTCAAACTCCATCAAACTCGGTTTGATGGTTCTCCTCCTCAAATGCCTTCACTAAACCTGGCAATTAGCTGGTGAGGTGAACCAGGTGCTTCTGAGCAGGAAAATCACCAAAACGTGCCGGATCACGACCCTCCAGGACTGGAGTTCCACACCCCTGCTCTAAGAAAAGTCTGTTCCAATAGCAGAATCCACTGTATCAAAATGAAGGAATTTTCCATTGTGGAGTTACAGTAGTACACGGATATACTATAGATCTTCAGAATGATCTGTTTCAGGGTTGAGGGCTGTCTGTAAACAGAATAAGGACTGGTAATTTTCCTGCCAGGACATTTTTTTTAGTTTTAGAAGTTTTTGGTGCACTCTGGCAGATGCATTTTGGATGTGCTGACACTGACTAATCGTGGCACTTATGAGGCGAGTTAAAGCTCAGTTCCGGTTCAAAGCCTGAAGTTTTTGACATTTTTTCACTAAAGCTGGTCGTTGTTGGTCAGCAGTCTGGATTTAGCTCCGGAGCTGAGCTGCGTCAGTGGTTGCCGTTGCGGTTTGGCCCGGCCTGCCTCACTTGCTGTCCAATCTGACGCCGCCTCTTGCGGTTTTGTCCCATCCGATTTATTCTTGTCGGCCTTTTAGCGCGTGAGTGCAACCCCTTTACTCTCCAGCCGCTGCTCTCGTTCCTCTTTTATCCTCCGCCCCCCCATCCCTGTTCCTCTATGATTCTGGCCACGTAATGGATCTGTCTGTCTGCTAAAGCTCCCGTCTCTTTCGCTTGCCCTTGTCATCCTTCCTTCCTCTGTCGCCTCTGCTCCCCCCTCCCCCCAGAACCTTCGTTTGAGGGTGTCCTGCTTCCATTTCTCACATCTGCCTCCCTTCTTCGGCCTTACACTCTTCCCTCATCTCTCTTTAAGTGCTTTTCGTGTCAAGTGTTGAAGGTTAAGGATCAGAAAAACGGAGCGATCCTCTCTCCAGAAATGTTCAGAATGTGCTCGTTATGCCTTCAGGAGCGGATCTATTCTTTTTTATTTTTATTGACTATTCATTTCTGCAGGGACCGTTTGGGAGTTTGTTTTTCAGACGAGTGGTTTACCAACAGGGTTATTTCTACGCTGATTCATTTTTGGCTCTGCTTTGAAATGAGCCATTAATATCTTTATATCTGAAGTGTGTTCAGGAGCTTTTTATGTGTGTGTGTGTGTGTGTGTGTGTGTGTGTTCAGGAGCTTTTTTTATGTATGTGTGTATGTGTATGTGTGTGTGTTCAGGAGCTTTTTTTTATGTGTTTGTGTGTGTGTGTGTGTGTGTGTGTGTGTGTATGTATGTGTGCGTTTATGTGTGTGTGTTTGGATGTGTGCAGGCTAGGTACAGTGGCCATGCAAACACAGAGAGAGCTTTGTGTGTGCCCTACTTTCATCATTTACACACACTGCCTTTTGTGTGTGTCTGTGTGTGTGTCTGTGTGTGTGAGACTGAAAGAAAACCTCTATCTGTCTCTTACCTGTCTGGAGGGACTCGACTGCCTTTGAGTTTTCCGTCCTTGTTGCCCAATCAACAAGTGCTTTTGTCCACCTTTCTTAGGTCATCCAATATCATGTTGAAATCTAAGCATCTGTCATTTTTAATGCAATTAGTTTCATGAAGGATTAAAATCCCTCCACTAGTATTACTTTCAGACTGATAGTGCACACACTGCAGACTCGTACTGGATTAAAACCGCAATTGTTACTGTCAGACTGTAAAAAAAAAAAACTACACACACTGCAGATTCACTGGATTAAAATCACTCAAAATTACTAATGACAAACTGTACAGACTAAATTCATACTAATAAAAACATGATTACTGTAACACTGTGAAAACCACACACTGCAGATTCAGACTGGATTAAAATCCCTCTGTTCATTTCTACACACACTGCAGATGTTATGTGGTAATGACCACCTCCAATAGCGTAGAAGAGAAAGAATAATTAATGGGAAGGGAAGGAGGGATGGGTGGATGGAGGGGGGGAGAGCATGGGATCAGTGTGGTACAGAGGTGATAAGAGAAGTTCCATTAAAGTCTCATTAGTGCGACTGATCCTGAAGGACAGGGGACCTCTTCTCTCACACAGGAGCTTCAGCGGTGACGGGTCTTCCCTGCCCGTCTTTTCTGTCATCAATTCATCTGCCATCTGTTACTTGATTAATCAACCCTCATCAGTATTGTGATGGTCTGTTTCTGCTGTGTCACCCACCCTTATTCTCCGCCTCTCCAGACTGTGGCCTTACTGCTGGACTTTATGATGCTGCATCACCTCCTGCACTTCATTTGGAAGGTGTCCTAGCATGTCATAGTGTGTCAAAGCATGTCATAGGGTTAGTGGCATTTACAGTGTTGTCATGGTGCCTTAGTATCATAGTCTTAGTGTCTTAGAGTGTCTTAGAGTGTCTTAGAGTGTCATAATGTCTGTTTTCAAAGTTGTTGACCAATCAACTCTGTTGATCAACAGTAGTTAATAAGCTGCACATCTGCTCGCTCTCTCTCTCTCTCTCTCTCTCTCTCTCTCTCTCTCTCTCTCTCTATCTCTCT
>JBBPDB010000007.1:1917180-1939171 GCA_037974465.1 Brachypetersius altus
CACGCACTCACTCACGCGCTTTTAGGCAGCGTACTGAAGTCCTAATCTCTCGCTCGCCCCCTGGTGGTTGGCTGAGATAGTGTTTGATCTGATGCGCAGCAGAGCTGCTATTAAAATCGCCGACGTTCATCTTAAATTAATCGTGGCACCCAAAATCGTGATCGTGACTAAAATTCGATTAATTGTGCAGCTCTACCTGCTAGATCATATTATTATTGGAAATTTCATCCAGGTTAAATTAGTGTGTTTAGACAGTTCTAGATAATGATGACACGAGTAATGCTAATGCTATGACTGTGTTAATGTTTTAAAATACAGTCACTATCAGTAATAAGGCTGATTTAGAGGTTCGGGACGCAAAGAAATTACTTTCAACTGAATTCATATTAAAGAAGGGCAATCTGCTACATTAAAGGACTACGTGACAAATCACTGACTATTGAAATCAATGATCATTCACTCAATGATAGAGATTATGTAGATCATCTCTAAACACACTTTCAAAAGGAATTTCTGGTCTTTTGACCTCAAATTGTAAAAACTACCTCCATTATTTTAAATTGTTTGACGGGAAACTAAAAAAAAAAAGGCCTGAAATATGAGATCAGACGTGTGACAGCATGCCTACTTAGTTCCACATCCTAGCATATGGTGGTTACTTCTTCAATCAGATCTTAAATCTCACTGTAAATGTGTACTGCATGTACTACGTAACACTGTGTGTGTGATCACACACCTCCAGAGTCAACAGCCGCGAAAGGAACACATCCTACAAACAACAGTCCTTTGTACGAGGGACATTCAAAACGTTTCTGCACTTTTAACTCAATTTATTAAGAATTTTAAAAACAAATGACATCTGACAGACAGAGCTAGTCACATGACACTTAGCCACACCCAATCTTCTAGCCTTCAGCCTTCAGTATAAAAATGTGGAAACCTTGTGCCTGGCCTTCGCGACATGTGGCAGATTTCCTGTTATCTGACTTTAGTGCTGTTTGTTCAGGCATTAATCTGCATCAGAACACAAAGAAATCCTTATTTATCAGAAAGTTAGCATGATGTGTCTTTGAGAGCTCTGGATGTGTTCATGGTGAGGTATTTACACTCTTATCCAGCTCTAATGCTCATGAGACTTTGCCCCTGACAGATGTTCTTACATGCAGTAGAGGATGAGCCCCAGGAAGATGAAGGTGTAGTTGCTGTGGTATGTGTCCAGGTTCCTGACCCCACGCTGGCACAGCTCTCCGAAGTTTTTCGGCTTGGAGAACTTGCGCTGGTCCACAAAGCTGGCCCAGGGGCGGATGGACTTTCGCCGACGATCCAGCCAGTCCTTCATCACACTACCAGACATACCCTTAGGAAGCAGCCTGAGACACGAGCCAGAAAAAGCAACACACTCCAGTATTAAAAACACAAATTTCCATCATGACAGTTTTCTATGCTGCATACATATGAGTCTACAGCTACCCCTCATTTCTTTACAGTTTGCTTTAAATCTCCTTGTTGGTGCAAAAATTCTATTTTCTGAGTTTCAAACTGTCTTATCTTCAGCACACTGAGTAGATTAAAGAAATGGGAACAAAGGTTTTACTGAAACAGGCTACAAAGTGTCTAAAGATACAAGTGTCTAGATAAAGAGTTCCAACCACTCAGCATTCAGCACCACCAGTATACACCAGTAACTCATCTGGAATCATCTGCTCCTGGTTCTTCACTGGTTTAGAACTAGATGCTCTTTGTTCTGCTTGAATGATTCATACGTAGGTCACTGTGTGTCTTAACCAAGAGAAACAATCCTCTGAAACTGGTCAGGTTCAGGGACTGGACTGGAAATGAGAGTCTTTGAAAGTCCTTCAGGAAGCCTGGAGAACTGTTCCTCAAGATCACATTAAAATACAAGAAAGTCTGGATCTCTGAAAACAATAATATTAGGAAATGAGGGGGGGCTCAAGACTTTTGTACTGTACTATGGCCAAACACAATCTGAAGTTAGCAAGAGAGTACTGACAGAACTGAAACTCAGAAGTGAATATCCCTCAAACATAAAAAAATTATATAATCTAAATTCAGAACTGTGTGTATGAAATTTTACACACTTTCCCATTATTCCTGCTGACGGCAGCTCCTCTGAATCACTGCTGAAGGGGTCACTCATCTTCGAATCCATTTCTAAATCACACACACACACGAAAAATAAAAAAAAACGTTTACAATAGAACATCTGTCTACAGACCGTCATTAACACAAGCGTGAAAACAATTATACATGTGACTTTAAAGGCAGATTACTAAAGGTGCGATTGTTCAAGCCTCTCATGATTCAATTTGCCAAGATACAATTAGAAACACAACCTCAACAATTATTTTCGATTAAACTGCACTTATTTTATTTAATAGATTTTAGACTAAATACTAAGGTGGGTGAGTCTGAGTTTAAATTATAGTAGGAGAAATGCAAAGGCCATACAACAATCCAAACAGGGCTTTAAGTGAATCTTTTCAAATAAGTCTTGTATTCCTGCGTGTCCAACGGTTCATGGCAAAACATTCAAATGGATAAAACAAAACAAATGGGCCAAAACACCTGTAAGGACATTAATGGCTCGGAAAGTAAATGTTTAAGGAATCAGCGAGAGATTAGCAGAACGACATTAAATACAACTGCAAATCTGTTCACAGTTTAATTACTATTAAACTACAGGCTTCTAACATCTTAGACGTCTTAGAACCCATTTCTCTCTCTGTGCATATGTAAACACTTACACACACATACATATATGTGTATATACACATATACTTTAGATAGAAAGCGAGCTTTAACACATTTTTATTCTCTTTCTCTGTCTCAGGGTGTATCCGTGTGGGTGGAGAGTCTGTCTGTCTGAGTGTTAAGCTTTTTCAGCACCGAGAGAATGCGAAAAATCTTGTCACGCCGGTTTTGGGGACAAATTGAAATTTTTTTACACCTAAAACCCATCGCTACTGTGTATCTGATAGATGTAAGAAAAGTTCGAAACGTGTGATATTTACAACCGGATCATTTATTTCATATTTTTACAGAAAAGACACAGAAACAGCAAAACTGCCAACTTACTCGGTTTCTTTCTACTGAGCACAAAACAGTCGACAGCTGAGCGAGTACTAAAGGTAACTTAAAGCTGTATGTTGTAATAATCGTCAAATGTCTTCAAAAGTGAATAAAATGTGTTTTTACTGTAGTGTTGACACGGAGCTCCTCTGTTGTGCTTCTCTCTCGGATGATGTGGAATCTCTGAGCTGATTCTGTCTCAGCGCTGGAGACGCGCTACTGCCACCTACAGCACGGGAGACCCTCAGTAAAACACACTGTAATTTCATGCAGGGCCCCACGGTGGCGCAGTGGGTAACTCTGTTGCCTTACACCGCCAGGGTTGGGGTGTGTGGGTGTGTGTGTGTGTGTGTGTGTGTGTGTGTGTGTGTAGTTTGCACTTCATATGCTGTCAGGTGAACTGACATCTGGCAATTTACTATGTGAAGAAACACTCAAGTTTCAGGATACTGTGAGAACTAGAGGAGAGTACTAAGTGCTGTAGGCCTACTGGTTAGGGAGAATCCCCTGTGATCAAAAGGTCATGGGTTCAAATCTCATGATTGCTACTACCACCTCTGAGGATCCCTTAAGCAAGGTACTGTCGCCACACACTGCTCCCCGGACGCTGTGTTCCTGACTGTCCGCTTCTTCACTTGAGTAGTGCAAGAAGGTAGGTAATGCATCAGGAGTGGAGATGAGTTTTTGAAGGTAGAGAGATATTCTACTTGATTGAGCCGATACATATATGAATGCACTGGTTCTGTGACATTACAAAAGCAACTAATTAAAAACAAGACTTACTTTCCATATTTAGACTGCATGGACTGGCAAGTAAATGGTACATTCAAATGGTCACAATGTTACATACAGCATACGACATTAACTTAGTTGTCAGTGATAAGGACCCTTTCATTTGTCTGTTGCTGCGTCCCAAACACCACACTTCTGTTCTTTACATTCTACATTATTGTATGCTATTGGTTGTGTGCTATTTTAACATACCTGTTAATGTGGTAGTATGCAGTCCAGAACACAGTCATACTTTCATTGCCTTATTATTAAAGGGGCCATAAGTGTGTGTTAATGTGGTGTTTTATAATACTGTTTGTTTGTTTTGTGCCTTTTGTGTATTTAGAAAAGCACTATTTTAGAAAAGTGTCTATTTTGTTATTATTATTCATATTATTATTATCACGCTTCTTGGAAGATTTTCCACAAGATTTTGGACTATCCGTGGGAATGTGTGTGCATTAATTCTGTAGAGCATTTATGAGCTCGGGTGCTCATGGACGAGAGGGCCTGGCTCACAATCCCGGTTCCAGTTTATCCAGAAGGTGAGCACTTGAGCACTGATGTACGTCGCACTGGTTGAGAATGTCAGCTATATACCTGAACAATTTCCTCCGGGATAAATAAAGTTTTCTGATTCTGATTCTGATTCTGAAATTTAAACCTAAATGTGCTAGATGGGTTTGAGGTCAGTCTAATTCTTCCACACTGAACTCATCCAGCCATGTCTCTATGGAGCTTGCTTTGTGCACTGGGACTCAATCATGCTGGAATAGTAAAGGTTCTTCCCCAAACTTTGTCCGCAAAGTTGGAAACATGGCATTGGCCAATATGTCATGGTAGGCCTATGCTTAATTTTACACACCTGTGACAGTGGGTATGATTGAAACAGTAATTATGTGTTGTGTCCCAAGACTTGTATGTGGTGTATATCCCAATATTGTTAAGAGATGTGTCCTCTCAGTGCTTTTGTCCATATTGGGTACATGCAATATTGTTTTGCTTGGCAATTTTCGATACGTGATTGGTAGCTCTATGTGAAACGTCACCGCATGGCTACAGAGCGAGGGGTGATTGGTCGGTCCACGAGAGACGTCACGGGACGGGTGCAGGGCGCAATGTGATTGGCTGGTCTGTGTTGTTATTCTGTACGTTCCGCTGTCGTTAGGAGATGCTTCGAGAAACCTGACCGTGGGCGGCCCCTCTCTTTCCCCTCAGTAAGTTTGGTAAATCAGTCACTAAATCGTTTTTGTCATGAATAACGGAGTGCACACCGAGTGTACACGTTTGGTACGAGTGCAAAGGACCGATAAAAATCCATATTTGACGTTTTGGCTGCTTAGCCAAACTAGCATTCCAGGGGCTGAGGTCTAAAGCTAAGTCTGTTAGCTGACTAACGGGCTTCTTGAAAAAAAATACCAATGTTTATACGTGTAGCCTCGCTTTATGTCCATCACTGTAGATCCATTAACCATACATGTTGTGGGGAAAAGTACAGTTTTTACTGTCGATGAGGCGAATTTAGAGCCTTTTCTCCTCTACACTTGTAGGCACGTTCCAAACAACACTCTTTCTTACTTTACACACTACACGATCGAGTGCACTTCCAATGTTAGTCTAACGTATATTTACCAACGAGTTTGTGAGATTGTGTGCAGAATGGGACTTACAATACTAAGCGTAGTGAAAGGTCCGTGTGTAGAATACACGATAAGAAATGACAAGTTTTGTTAAGGAGATTTAATACAGATTAAAGATGTAGGTCGTGACTAAAATGATTAAAAGCTGTCTTGTTTATTCACATTTCCTTTCTGTTTATAGCTCATTAGTTAGCCTTAGCCGTTAGCACGATTGTTTTATTTTCTTTCGTTATGATAAGAGACTAGAAGTAGATTTTGAGTCAAAGGTACAGTCTGTCACAGCTCCGACGCGACCTCGATGTGTTTTGGTCATGAAGTGAATAATGCCAGCTCGAAACGTGACATTATGTAACTTGCACACGTGATTTGAGGCCGCGATGTTATGGGAGTGCAGCAGGGCGTGTTAGGACAAGGGGTACAAATACGGTCATAAACTGGAGCTAGATTGTTTCGTCTTGTTTTTGATGTCTCTTTCTTTCCTTGATGTACTAGTAATATAAGGTGCTCCGAGTTTAACTGGAGTTTCTGTCTAGATTGCTCCCTTTGGATGCTGGTGCTGCGTTTTGCAATAGATTGTCCTCACGTTAGTGTGACTAAACAAAATGGCATGTCTCTGTTGCAGAAACGTTTGCACATTTTGAGGAAGAGGTTATTTTTGCAGCCAGCTGATGATGGCAACACTTCGCTGCCCGAGGTATTCCCTGCACTGGGAGGAGACTGACTGCCTGAGCTACTATGACTTGCTGTCTCTCCATGAAGTCTTCGAAATCGTCGGCTCCCAGCTGACCGAGGCTGATGTTGAGGTGCTGTCTTTTCTCGTCAATGAAGCCTATCCCCACAGGCACCCTCTCGATCCAGAGGGATGGACTGTGGAGGATGTGCCCTTTACTTCTCCTTGCCCGCGACTCCTGGAGACCTGGCGTAGGATACGCCCTCGGGGCGACCCATTCCCCAGCTCTAGTCATCACAGCCCGAAAAGTGGTGTGAAGCTGTTGCTGGACCTGGAGAGGCGAGGCTTTTTGCATGAAGGAAACCTGGAACCTCTGCTGCAACTTCTTCGAATTCTTACGCGGCATGATCTCTTGCCGTTTGTCTCCAGCAAAAAGAGAAGAACAGGTGAGATATAGACCGAACACACGTTTTCATGTACCCCCAGACTTTTATTGTGTAGCCTTCATTCCATGTAATTCCTCATCCCTTAAAGGTCCCATGACATGAAAATTTTACTTTATGAGGTTTTGTAACATTAATACGAGTTCCCCCTAGCCTGCATATGTCCCTGAAGCGGCTGGAAATGGTGTCCGGTATAAAGAGTTCCGTGGTCATCCTGCTCTGCCGTTGAGAGAACAGCTCAGATGGCGCAATCTGGAATTTTCCCCTTATGTCAGCATACAGGGCAAGGTTACCTCCCCTTTCTCGTGATTTGTCCGCTTTGCCGACTTCCTACAGTTTTGTATTTCTGCACAAAACATTTTGCAGACGACTGTTTACTCAACTTGGGGCAATACAGAACTGGTCTTGCGGAACAGCTACAAATTAAGTCTCTCCTTGATTTAGCTACAAACCTCTTACAAGTAAGTCACCTGAATGCTATTGATTTGCTTGCTTTGCTGTATGTGATTACCTAGCTTTTTACCCTTAAAATGTGGCTGTAACATTAGCTCTGCAGCTAACAGCCCAGTTAGCAGGCAACTGTCGCAAATGTAAAGGTATGAATGGTGTGTCAAAACACACATTAACTCGAGTGTTTTGCCTTTCCCCTCATTGAAATGACTGAAACAGCATGTCCTAGGGAAATCTCATTGTGGGACTGGCATGGCTCGAAGTGGCTTGAATACTACACTAAGGCTAAATTTCAGAAACAGACTTCAGATACAGTATTGGCGGACCACTAAGACCTATATAAAAGCATAAAAAGTCGTCATGTCATGGGACCTTTAATAAGTCAAACCACTATACAATTTATGCAAAATACTGAGATTATATTGCACAACTACATGCAGTGTCTTGTAGGAACCAGTAGTGTGACACAATGTTGTTATTGGGTATCCCTGTCTTGTAGTTTCACTCATTGTCCACAGCTCTATTAACCATTTGGAGCACTCTAGTTAATGTTCCCGATCTGTATCTCCATCATTTGTTAGCACCTTTTACCGCATTCATCAATGGTAAGGTTGTCCTATGAGGTCTTTTGGCTTTGTGGCCTGATGTTGATGAACAGGATAAAAAGTACAAACAAACCAGAAGCAGATGGGCTACAGACTCTGACTCCAAACTGCATAGTGCACCTATATGATCAGGGGAGTAGATAAAATTGTGTAGATTTAGATTCAGTTTCCACTGTAATTATAATCAAACCTCAATCAGTTCCACACAAAACCCTTTTTGCCAACACAGTTTGTCAGATGTATTCATTTTGAATTCTGATGTAACCTTTTTCTCAGTGTCACCTGACCGAGAACCAGTGAACTATGCAAAAAGTGGAGAACCCACATCTACAAGTTCACACACAGACCTGGCCGGTCTGCAAAACACACACACATTTCAGAGGAGAGCAGGTGAGTTGTGATGGCACCCTTAGTTTAGTGTTTTTGTTCTGAAAGGTTTAAGTTGTTAAACTACATCAAGGTATTTAACTGCATCCATTTTGGAATGTTGAAATCAAACTGTTGTTCGTTGTAGTAATTTTTTCAAAAAAGCCATTTGATATTTTGTGATGTGAAGAATAATTTCCAAAGGAACTGTTTGGGATATTTACAGCCCTGTGTGGTATGATCACAGAGTAAGGGGTGTGCATTTTTCCTGTGCTCAGGAGTTGGGCCAGCTGTTGCTCCAAACGCTCCCTGCAGAAGGAAAAGAGGAAGAGGGCGCGGCAGGGCCAGACGGACCAAGAGCATGTCCAAAATTGTGCCTCAGCCCGCTCCAAACAAAGTGACCTGCGGTAAGACCACTCTACCTTTGTTTTTTTCCCCTCTCTCTCTCTACCTTTTTACTGTCTCTTCTGCCCTCTTCCATCCACCCTATTCTTTCTGCTCATTTCTGCTCCATTTCAGTCCAGTTTATATTTAATCAGCTCTTCTTCCTGACCTGTGTGTGTCCTGTCAGTGTCTCAGCAGTGTGTAGACAAACATCACACAACCCCGACCTCCCCGGATGTAAATGTCATGCCTGTGCCATTTACATATCCCCCATGTCGTCTCTCAGAATCCACTCATGATAATGCTTGTGTGAGTGGTCACCAACCTTTGCTCTGTCATCACTTAACCTAGTAGCAACTTGAAAGTGGTTCTTTCATTAGGGGGCATGCTTTGGCGTGTCTTAGGCCTGGACTGTAAAGCCTCAACAGCTGTACAGATTGTACTGTCATTAAAGTACTGCTGAAAAGCAGTGCAGACGTTTCTCAATTGCTTCATCCTGTGGAATTATGATTAGATGCAGGGCACAGGTACTTTTTTAAACAAAGGCCAAACAATTAATGGGGAAAAAACAGCAATAAAAGATTCACAGCCATTCAAGAATTCCAGAATACTATACATTTACATTTACGGCATTTAGCTGACACTCTTATCCAGAGAGGCGTATATCAGTGCTCAAGTAGTCTACATCTGTTTCTTAAACCTGTAAAACAACTTAAATCCACACCTGCTATTCAACCAATTGGGGAAAATAACTATATTGGGGGGAACTAACTGGGAAGCCTTTGAAAACGCTTATTCAAAGCAAGGTATAGCAAAATATGTGAGGTGTTAATCTGGCTTTTTAAATATAATGTTTTAATATAGTGGGCTGGCACAAATAAGAAATTATTCATTCTTTATGTTTGTATCTGAGTACCACTATTCTCTGCTGATGGCAAGACAGAATATACAAAATCAATGTGTTTGTTGAGTTCTGCCCATGGAGGAGGCTTCTGCTACCAGTTCAGTGGTGAACTGTGTTCAGACAGTTCATCATGTTCAGACCGGCCTCTTTGCTCTGAAAACTCCTCAATTTGCCATTCAACTCTCTATAAACAATCAATTGTGACCTATGTAGCAGAAAATGGTGCATTAGCAACTGGGCTTCAGCTAAAAAGTAATACTTTGTACTGGTTACATTTTAAAGTTCTGTCTTGTAAATATTCAAAATCTGTGTTTAAGTATAAAATGTAAATACATATTTTTTATTAGGGGTTTGGAGAATGAGTGAATGAGTGTTTTTAGGCCTTGTTTGGAAACATTAATGAGTATTTAAAGCCTTTAAAATGTAATGCCAGCCCTGTAAGGTGTATAATAGTTACGCTTACATTGCATCACATCATATCAAAATGAACTTGGTCAGTTTTCTTCAGTGGTATCCTCATATATTTAAAAAAAACACTTTTAACCAACTCCTACTCACCTCGTGGGCTTCAGTGAGCAGCTGTCAGTACTGAAGTATTGTGAAGCTTCTTAAACCCTATTCTGCAAATTTCCCCAACAATAAGGCTTAACACTCGATCATTGTTGTGCTTTTGCATGCTCAGGTTTAACCCGGAGGTGTCAGACTTGCTGATGGTTCATATTTTCTGTTCAAACAGCCTGAAAAGGTGATTAATGGGTAAAGGAGTGGTCAAGAGAGGATGCCTGACCAGCCCTACGAATTGTTGCTTTGTTTATTAAGGCTGCTCTGCCACACCAGGTAATGAAACTACTGCACTAATTAAAGCAACAATGGGAACTAAAAGGAAACATTAGCTTGCTGCTGAATTAAATAATGGGGTGGGGGGCAACTGTCTTAATTATGGTTACTAGGGGTTGGCAATGATGCAAAAATATACACTTCAAGAAATATTTGAGATCAATGCATATCAGATTTAGGGGGACTGAAAGAAAATACATTGTACAGAGTGCTTCACACACTGCACTGCACTAAACCTAAAACAATCCTCTTAAGTACAGAGGATATCACAGATATAAAATAAACTGATATTTATCATCATAAAAGCAACTGTTTCAAAGTAAATTGAATGTGCCATTGTATTACAAAGGGAAAGATCCTGGTGGTTTTAAACTAGTAACTTTGTTTTAAGCAAAGAGTTTGATACAGCCTATGAACCACAGTTAGTTAGTGTGAACTTTGTGATGGTAGGTAAACATTACAACTAACAGACATGATCAAGTGAAATATCCACATTGAGTGTGATAACATTAATATGCATTGCTTTGGTACTGAATCAAATCTATCATTGTAAGGGGCTGATGGGGATGTCAGGGCAGCATTCCTAAAGGCTACATAACTCCCTATTCAAGCCTTATTCCTACAAGCAGAAGCTATAGAGGCCAGTAAGATTATGGACCAGTGGAAATTCATTTGTTGTAGTCTAGGCATCAGGTTAAATCAATGTAATATTGTATAACTGTGTAATAATAGCTGATATGGCTTCAATTTAAACGTATTATTGCACTCCTCTATGTGTGATTGCATTTGCTCGCTTTAACACTTGCTTCTTTTTCATTTCTCTGGTATAATTGAGAGATGGGCATGAGGCGGGGTAGTTGTTACATCACCATCTATTTGTCTACAAAAACGTACTTCAGATATTCCCAGTGAATATCTCTCCTGAATCGGAGTTTAGAAGTGGCTGTGGATTTCGTTACTCAATGTTTTATTTACATGCCAAAATGACCAGCCGCCGACCTTTCTATTCTAACAGAATGATGTTGCATCAAAAAGCATGAAGCTAAATGGTGACCAGCACCTCAGAGGGCAGCAGAAAATACCTTCCTAGCGACATCAAAGAATGTAGAAGATGTTTAAAGACATGGTATCTTGCTCCATAAGATGCATTGGTGTCATCGACACGTACTTGCAGCCGCTGATGAGCTACTTATACATCATTTTTTAAGCAGCTGCCTCATTACCATATCACAGAGTAACAGGATTGAGTTCACTCGCCATAAACGACCCACAATATAAGCATTTGTTTTAACATTGAGAAAAATAACTCTATGCCCATCACTAGTCTAATTTACAAAGACTTACAACAGAGAAAGACATCCTCATTCTGCACAGTCACATCATCTTTTCCTCCTCTGCTGCTTCTCTCTCTCTCTCCCTCACCTCCCTCTCCCTATCCCTTCAAAATGTTCAGTACAAATGCTAACATATTAAATGAAATGTGTTTGCTGGAAATGAAACTGAAGCCCATGATGGCCGTTGAGACTGAGCTGCACCAGCCTTCAGTCTTGTACCTCATTGGTCTCCTTCCATTCAAGAGCATAGCTCCACTCCTCCGAAACCAAACCAACTGACCTGCTGTCAGTGTTCATGTTCGGTAGAAAGGATGAGAAGGCCTGCACGTCCCATTTCGTATGATGGGTCATATCCTCACAGCTCCTCGATAATGATCGATCCATGCCCTCTAAACTTCAACTACTAGCTTTGGTTAATATGGATTTTTGTCTCCCTATAAAGTAAGGCTGGTTCTGTAAGCACTGAAACAGTTTGCCACATTTTGGGTTGCTGATGAAACATTTAAAGACATTTTTTTAAACTTTCCTGTAGTTTGTATGTGTTTATTGTTAAGGAATGAAAACTCTTCTGATTTCATTCTATTCTGGTGCAATTCAGATGTTTTATAAAATTACACTAAAGTAGCTGCAACAAGGGTTTAGATACTAGGGGATTTCCGACAGTAAAAACAAAGCATCAACTTGAGTTTACTTATTAAAAATATCCAGTTTGTTGTAAATGCTTTGCTCAACAGAATAGTGCATATATTATTAAATGCCATTTTTATGGAATTTGCTGGATTTGTTGGATGAAAGTTTTGCATCCTTCTTCAAAATCTGTACCAAGATTGACTGATTATTTTATCTTCCCCAAATATTCCAGATTGTTGCCTTTGGAGAGCTACACTGCTTGCTTTTAGGGTGTAGTGACTCTGTGGTGGTCTGTACTGTGTCCAAGTAAGTTTTGAAGTGTGTGTTTGAGTGATTTTTCTCATTGAAAAGTAAATGCAGCCGTTTTCTTCTTGCAAAACAGTAAAACGCATAAAAGGCTTCATATTTTGCGTTTCCTGTTCAACCCGAATTGGTACAAACGTGGCTATGCTGTTTCAGTGCTTGTGGAGAAAGCTGTACAATGGAATAATACAAAAATGAGGGTTGATGATTCTGAAGCTGAGATTGTTCTTTATTCATTTACTGCTGTGTGCTTTACACGATAACCCAGGAGCTTGGTTCTAAAACTAATAGACTTAAAACGAACCTCACTATTTACACTGCAGTCCTGCTGTACCATGAATACTCATGAGCTTTGACTTTTTGTTTCACTCCTGAACTTGCCGAATATGCTGTTTGCTGTGTTGACTCCGAATTTGATTCCAGCAGGTTGACTCAGGAATGGGTAGAAAGAGCAGGAGAATGGATAGAGAGAGAGAAAAGAGAGAGCGAGCGCGCACCTGACTCTAGAATGTGCGCTGTCCTCTCTGTGCTATCGTACACACAGTCGAGCCAAGTGTGTGCTTTCGCACTCTCTCCTTCATGAGGCCTGGTCCATGCCTAAGGTAAAGAGTTTACCTTCCTCGCTCAGATAGGAGGAGGGGTGAAAGTGCTTACTGCTAACTTACCAGTGTTCAGTCTTAAACCGTCCACTACCTCAGAGCTTTGCACCCTGCAAACAGCCTTTCTCCCCTTTTACTTACGCTTTATTATTGTGTGTAGACTTGTAGAAACCTGATGCAGAATTCTGGAGAGGTTGTTGGCCTCAGAGTTTCACAGAACTGGCTCAAAAACAGAAGAAGAAATAGATTGTTTGGTCATGTGAACTTTGTCCACCTAATTGATGACCTTATCCAGTGAAAAGATCTCAAAGATGTACTGAATGCACAGCCTTTCAAACCACCCCAGCCAAACGTTGCTAAACCTGTGTGAAGAGGTTTCCCACCCTATGCAATGAAGACATTAGCTTCTGACAGTGTCCAGTTTCCTTGTGTGAGCAGTTCTGAGGACAATGACCCAACAGTGAAACCCAGTTACCGTGGCATTGATGATGAAATTGAATTAAAATAAACTGTGGTGTAACATCTAGTCTCACGCTTGGCATGTAGTAGAGTGAAGGATTCAGACCTTCATCAGTTAATGTTCCTCATGCTGAACTATAAGAAATCAGATTTAGAAAAAATGACCAGAATTTGCTTCCTTCCACACACATTCAATGTTTTTTGAAACTGCCTGCTATCTAAATGACCCCAACAATGGACAAGCCTTTGGAAAACGTTCATCCCAAACTTGCTTTGTCTCTTTCTCTCTCTCTCTCTCTCTTTTTCTCTCCTCTGTGTCCACAGTTGAAAAACAGACTGACTCAAGTGTCAGGGACAAAACAAGTTGGCCGTCCGCACATTCTAAGAGAGGGAGAGAGTGAAGAGTTAAAGAACGAGACAGAGTGGCCAGTATCGGCCTTAGAGAGCGGTCGGTCAGCCTTCTGCTCTCGTTCTCTCTCTCTCCTCCCGTCTTGGTTTGTTGCTCATCACAAAAGAGGAATGGATATAGTGTCGAAGCTCTTCGCAATGGAGCCACTCCGCAAAAATCGGTGCTTAAAGGTTTCTGATTTATTGCAAAAAGGAAAGATTGTTTTGGTTTTTTTGCCCACTTTATTATTTGATTTTTGTTACAAAGACCTGGAAAATACACCAAAACCTCTCAGTCATAGGTTCTTGTCCTGTAGCTCTCTGTAACAGCCACTTCGTAATCCATCGTCAAATGGAAGCCTCTGTTTGCTGATGTATTTTGTACTGAATCAACTCTAAAGTCCTGAAATGGCGATCATTGTCCTCTTGGAGAAAACCACTGTCCATCCTGCATGACTATGTTTTAAGTTTCCTTCAGATGGAACACAATGGAAAGTGCAATGTGAATGTACCATTTTACCTGACCTTTGGAGAACGTTCTTTAAAAAAACAAAAGAAAGAAAAAACCAAAAAACTTTTGTGTTTTACATTTATTGTGTGCAAAACTGCATTTGAATGTAGCATGTCTGGAAAATATTTTGGAGAAATTACATGCATTACAAAATAAAACATTTGGAGTAAAATCATAATTGAAAATTAAGTGAAATGTTTCTGAAGTTTAAAGAAGTATAGGGGGAAAATGTTCATGGGAGAAAAAGATCATTTGTTTAATGAAACCTAGCAAAAACATCTCTTCAAACAAGCAAACTTTCAGAACTGTGCATTAAATAGTCTTCTAGTGTTTCCTCAGCAGATTCAAATGTGTCTCACAAGCCTAAGAACTGCATTGAAAACAAGTTAAAACATCTCATATTTCTCATAATTGTAAAAAGCTCAGATCAGAAAAATATGACTTACCTTGCAGGTATTTATTTTTGTTTATTAAATAATTTATCTGGAGAAATTCTTATACCCTGTTGGCTGATGTAGTTCAGTGCCAACTTTACATGATGAAATGACTTTCAAGTCCTTTTTAAACTTTTTATTGGTGACAATCATCACTAGACAGTTATCTGGTCAGAATTTCAGTCCATTTTTGGTATTTAAATATTTAAAGTGATTTGTAATCTGATGGGACAGTTTTAAAAGTATTAAAAAAGAACTGGAACACAGTTTTGAAATGGTGCGAGAACTGAAAATAAATTTGGTGCCGAGTTCGAGTTGCACTGCAGGAGAACGCATCATGCTTGTGTTCTTTGGAGATGTTCAAATGCCAGCCTGGATTTTCATCCTCCTTTCATCTCAGTTGCTTGATTTTTGTCCTGCAGAATTTTCAGCCTCAATTGATGTCAAAGAAGAATGTGTTGTACACATTAAATATACGAGAATGAACATATGGGGAAGGTACAGTTAAACCTTTATTAATCGCCTGTTTAACCTGTAGTAGTGGCTTTGCAGTATTAATGGCAGAATGTACACTTTTAAAATTTTTAAATTTTAATCTGCTAGCTTAGTAGCTGGTTCTGATTTGTAATCATTTTTGGTCAAGTAACGTTTACAATTAGAATTTTTGTTTGAATTTTTAGATGCTGTTTTTCGTAACATAAACAATGGTTGATTCCTATCTCAGTTCTTTACAGTGAATAACTTAAAGACTCAAAAGATCACTCTAGTGCCCATATCATGCTTTCTCTCCTGCAATAATGTTGCTTTATGAGTCCAGAAACATGCAAATCGATTTGGGGTTGGGTGGGGGTTAGAGGTTTGGGGTGGGACAGTTGGATTTGTGTTGCAGCAATGTTCTGAAGATCGATGGGTCCACTTCCTCCTCTGACCTCATGAAATGACATGAAAGGAAATGACATCACAGCGAAGCTCTGGTTCAGTATGTATCCTCCAATCGTACCTTGCCGTTTCTGTGCACTGTGCTGTTGCATGACCTCAGTTCCTCCTCCTGTTCTCCAGACCACCACGTGGTAGAGCCCACCTTTAAAGCCGCGCCTTGCTTTTGACTACTGGTCACTTTGAAAGATTCGAAGTCCTCGTTCACCTTGGGGTAGCTGGAATATTTCTTTAGGCCTGGGTCAATCAAATAACGTTCCCAGCTTTCCGAAGCCATGCCCTACGCCGAATGGACTTTTCAGTAGCTGGAACCCAAAGTTGAACTCTGCCTCTAAAAAGACTTTAGCATGCTTTACGATAGCCAGAAATTGTTCTTAATTCAAGTGACCTGTACTCATTGAAAGTGCTGGAACTGTAAACAAATGATGTGGCCAAGTTATTTCAAATCCTCCGTGATGGGATGCATTATTGCGTACACCCATCCACCTCTAGAGACAACCTTATGGCTATGCCTAGAAAGGGTCTTCTGCAAGATCTGTTGTTCACATCCCTGAAAATTTGACCCTTTACCCTCTCACCAGTGCTCATAGACTGGAAACCATTATGGTCCTGTTTTGACTTCTCTCTGAAATAGTTGAACATTCAACTGCACCCTCTTTTGGACCAGTTGAATGTTCCCATAAGAAATTTAGTTTGTTGCTGTGGAGCTTGGAATGCTTGAAACCCCTGTATCTCATAGCCAGAGCCACCCTGATAAACGCACAGAACTTGACAAGTCCATTTGTGTTCTGTCGAGAGATACTTTCTTTTGCGCTTTTGTGAGCCTTGTTGCTCTGAATTGAACATCTTAGAGCACTGTTTAAGATGAAGAACCAAAGCAGCCAAAGAATTGTTTGATGGCATGCTATTTGGGTGCTCTAAATGACAAGGACTTCTCTTATGTCTCCACCTTTTACCCCTTTCTTTCAACTGCACCTTGCTTTGATCACTCCTTCGTTCCCATTGCCTTTCCATTTTCAATCTCGCTGCTTCATTCGTCACATTACCCTTAAACCCCACCTGTCATTCTTGCTCACCTACCCGGTGTCGTTTCTTTCACTTGCCCATTCTGAAATGTCGTTTATTGAAAATATATTCCAATATATTCCATGTATATTTCGGAATATATTGACAACATATTTCAATATGCGGCCATTTCTATGCTGCATCTCCATCCATTCATCCATCTGGTGCCACCTGTGCTTCCCTTCCATCTCACCTCACCCATCCATCCCTTCCTTCCTTCCTTCCTTCCTTCCTTCCTTCCTTTCTTCCCTCCTCCATCTTCATTACAGACATCCGACTGCGGGTTCGGGCGGAGTATTCGGAGCACGAGTCGGCCTTGAGGGGCAGGGTCTCCTCGGACAAGCAGCAGCCCCTGGAGCGGCAGTTCGAGCTGTTCAGTCGCGCCAGCATGCTGCTCCGCGCTCGCGACCTCGGCTCCATCGTCTGCGACATCAAGTTCTCAGAGTTGGCCAACTTGGACGCCTTCTGGGCCGACTACCTGAGCGGAGCGCTCCTTGAGGCATTGAAGGGTGTGTTTATCACGGACTCACTCAAGAGGGCGGCGGGTCAGGAAGGAGTCAGGCTGCTGGTCAGCGTGGACCAAGACGACTACGAGGAGGGCAGGAAGCTGCTGCTTTGTAACCAGGCACAGGGCAGAGCAAACGGCACAGTGCGGAGGTGGGTAGGCAAGTGTGAGCGGTGGTTTTGATCTGTCTGCCTCCTTGTGGTTTTTCATTTGACATTCTGGGTGTTTTGATATGAAATTAGAATTGGTTCCTAAAGCACACATTTAAGCTACTTTATGATACAAAACAAAAAATGTGGTAAATATGAAAATAAAAAACTTTCTTTAAAGGACATCTCTTTCCGTTCACCACCACTGTTAACAGTTCTGACATTGTATGTTTTATGAATACACTTTAGGCCAAAACTTTATCAAACAGTGTCTCACAAGGCTAAGCGTTCATGCTCGGATTAACTCCTGGAGGCCTTGAATGCTTTTTATGTATGGTTCCTACTGGTACCGGTACCTGCTGAGACACGGTTTGAGTAGTGTGAAACGCAGTAATCCCTCAGTTTACATGGATCAGGATTCGCGGATTCAGTCACACGCAGATTTTTTTTTTTTTTGAGAACTCAGTTTTACGTGGAAATCCCCACAATAATGCAGAGACTGCAAATATCCTCTGCCTTTTTTTGCTTTTTTGTGGTGTCCCAATACTTTTGAGCAAGTTGCATATCTCAGCGGGGAATTTAAAAAAGCAAAATACAGGTTTCTTTTACATTTTCAATGAGGGGTTATGCATTAACTGAGTTTAAAATGAAAATATGGTGTTCTGGGAACATATTTGGAGGCATATTTAGGGTTTACACTATAAAAATAGGCATTCTTAGGCATTTTTATTTACCAAAATACAACACGGGTGCTCTTGGAACGTAATCTCCGCGAAAAGCGAGGATCCCCGCGAAAAGCGAGGATTACTGTAATGTGCTTTGGTTCGTATGGAGCACTTCTTTTTCTTGAACTCTTGACTGACAGTAAGAAAGATTTGCCACAAGAGGGCAGCAGACAACATCAGCTTTTCCCATCTTTGTTGAATGACGGACTTTTCTGAACACAGCCAGTGGAATTTAATGTATGACTACCATTTAGGGGATCCTGCAGAGATGATTAAAATGGTACATTATTTCACTACTGTATGCTAATTTCACTCTGTTCATATTTCTTCCTCAGGTCCTGAGGCATGTCTTGGATGCCGAGATGAAGAAATATGTTTTCCTGAGTTATTTTACTGGCAGAACATGGTTTTGAAAAGGAATGGGCCTTACTGGGACTGAAAGTATATAGAGGTTTGGATTCATGTCTGGCAGGACGGGACACTGACACCTTAATGAACAGTGATTCACTCTGAAGGAGTTTAGCGTCGTTTTTGTGGTCGATCAAAACATGCACACATTCCCACACCACTCATACCTCTGTATACGTAAGCTGGAAGCAGCTTTATGTGCTGCCAATAATTTGTGGATTACCTTAAGATATTTTTTCTTTTGATTATGCTACTGAATAATAGAAAGTGTCCAGGGGTTTGAATGTTTTGTTACATTGTTTAAGGGACCTTGAAGCAGCAGCTCTACCTGTGTTGGTTAGATACGTTGATGAGAGCTTAATGAACTTGTATCCAGGGGATCTCCACCAAAATGACCATCACCTAGAGATCGCTGTCCAGTGTTTTCACCACAATCTCCAAAAACATCCAGCCTTACCTACACAGAATCACACCTGCTCAGGTGAGTTGACTTCTACAAGTCATAGGATACATTTTCACTGTACAGTGTGGTCACTGCAGTGGGAGACTGAAGAAGTGTAACGGTGGCATTAGTCTGTCTGATAATAAGAATTTCTGCCTAATGAACACCAGCGTCCCAAGGTCCAAAATAATTCTGAGAAAAGCCAAACAGTAACAGGCTAGTGGGAGGAGCCGGTCAAAAAGCAATCGCCAAGCACATTTCACTTGAACAGAAACTAAAGAGCTGTAGTCTTTTTGACCTTAACCACTCTGGGCCTTCATAAAATTTCTTTTTCTTTTTTTTTAAAACGTAGATTGAGGAATACATATTTGCTACCCTTTGTATTGTTTGAAAAAAATGTTTAAAAAAGATCTGTAGTTAGCCGTCCTCTCTACAGAAAAGAATGTGCCTCTAGTAAAATTACAAATGAGGTGCCGTTTTTTCGTTGCGTCCTACTTTTGCCCCATCTGTGTTTTGTTCAATATGTTAACTTAATTAATGCATGAATGGACATTTAACTTGTGTCTAAATTTAATTGCCAATAAAGTAATATTGATTGTGTGTGTATTGTTCTGATAATGCTTTTGTTGACCTTGTTAAACAAAAAAAAAAGTTAAAACATCAATATCAAATCGCACTCCGCCCTGAAAAACATGGGAAACATTTCTCAAGATTTATTTCCACCCCTGAACCCGAGTCTATAAACCACGTGGTGTAAGAGACGCAACCCAATAAGGATCCTTCATTGCAGAGGTACGAGCAAAAGGACAGTTTGCTTTTACAGCATTGTTTTATTTTCTGTAGGATGTTACTGTGTCAGTAGAATACTGTGATGCAATAATCCAAGAATCTGATGCAAAAATGAGTATAACCTGTTCGCAGAACTAAAATCTGAAGATCAGGCTCGTAAGAACAAAGCATTAAGGAGGGAACAACCACAGCCCCCTTACAAGCTTATGCTGATCAGACACTTTCTGCTGCCCTAAGGACAACCTGGAAATGTATGGATCAGTCTTGTCCAGTCAAACTGGGCAGTCGAGTGTCTGCTCTTGTCTGTTGTAGTTTGGAATGCTACGGTGTTGTGTCCATGAAAGTTCTCCTTGAAAAGTAAGTCCTAGAAAGTTCTAATCAGAGTGGGGAGCCTGTCAAGGCAGTGCAGCTCCACAAATCTACAAGGGCACAGTGCTCCAGTGAAGACTTTGGGGGAAATCCGGAGAGCCGGCTCCAAGGCTGCTTTGGAAACTCTCTTCTTCGGGAATTCTTCATTAATGTGGGTGCTGAGATTCTCAAGGACTTTCTCTTGGAGAAAGAATCTTATCTTGAAGCTTTTTCTGCACTGGTGCCTGTTCCAGATGTGCCATATTTGGAAGAGCTTGCTCCCAGATTTCCTTGCTCTCTGACTGTAGTGGGGACGCAGGCATTACAGAAAGTTCAGTATTGGAGAAGATGCGGCCCGGAAATCTGACTTGAGGACAGTGACAATTGCAAGGGAATGCTTAAGGAAATCACCGGCTTTGAGACTATAAAGACTCTTGGTCCCAACATTCCCAATCGTATGTACAGGCACAACTCTGTGCCTGTCTTAACGCCCCTCTAGTTCCATTGTCCAGATTACTGAGGTAGCAATTGAGCATCCTTGCCCTCAGCACTAAGTTACACTCTGTGGCTTTACATTCCTGCGTTTCTGGATTCAAACCCCTGACCGCGTCCCAACAGTTAACCCAAAAGTCCGTTCTGCCATACTTGTGTCTTTGTTACCACATGGCTAGCAGATCAATTCAATAACACTGTACTCCTCTGCAGGTGACTGGTGGCACAAAGCTTCACATCAAATGACTAAAACCACAGTTAAAATGACTTCCCAGCTGTTCAGAATGACTCTGGTCATGGGCAAAATCAGGGAATTTCATTCTGAAGAAGCACATGTGTCAAGCATATGTGCCTTCGCTCCTGTCACCCGGGATCCCGAGGTGATTGAGCATCCCTGCCTGTCCTGTAACTCTCTCTTAGAATCATCTTGTTGCATCATTGAACACTGGATCCAGACCTGACACTGTCTGACCAAAGTCCCAGTCCATCATCAAGCCCCTGGGAATGACATCCCCTGCTAGCTTGTCTTCCTCCTGCTCTGGTGATGCCTCTAGAGTGGATCTCGATAAAGTCTGCAGCCATGCTAGTCTGCATCCACGCTTTTGTCACTTGGCCATGGCACTGTGACTCTCCAGCCTCCTACAGGCACCTCAGTGCAGCCACCGATATCTAAATGGACATGGAAAATGAGGAATAGCGTCATACTCAGATCTGTTGCGATTTTTGCAGCTCTCGAGGTTCTACCTCCCTGCAGACTTCATCCCTAATCAGCCCCACCTGATCCAGCTAGTTACAGCCTTCAGAAGCCCTCGGTGTTGAAGACGTGGTGGGTGATCGCTGCACTAGCCTGCGTGGGTGTCTGCTGGCTGATGTAACAGAAATAGTGGTTGCTGTTCTCCTCCGAGAGCAATGAGTTCTCCGGTGTCGTTATCATGGCAGCAGTCCAAAAAGATGCAGCGGTTGTGTGGTTGGGCGAGTCCTAGCTAGTGGGTGGAACTGAACATGACTAAAACTGGGGAGAAACTTTGGGCAAAACCAAAATGCCAAATGGAAATCAAAGTGGAAAACTGGCACAAAATGTGTCCAGGTCAAAACTGGCAACCTACAGTTGAGGCCAAAATTATTAGCCCCCCTGGAATCATGGAACAGTTTCCTAAACTTCTTCCCAAAGTTTGCAACATTGATAACTTGATATAATCAAACAGCCACCAGTGCTGTTTACTAGCTTTTGATACATTTTGTAATATAAAATATATTTTTAGTCTTGCTTTATATCAAATATAGTAAAAAATGGGGTGGTCAAAAATATTAGCCC
>JBBPDB010000007.1:1964167-1981667 GCA_037974465.1 Brachypetersius altus
GATAGACAGATAGATAGATAGATAGATAGATAGATAGATAGATAGATAGATAGATAGATAGATAGATAGATAGATAGGAAGACAGAAAGACAGACAGTCAGATAGATTTGTTTCAAAATAATTGGAAAATGATGTCAGTATCAGAAAGCTTTATTGATCCCTGAGGAAACTGCTTATGTTTCGACTGCACAAACACAAAGAGACAAGAACAATATTGAATATAGTATAAAATCAAAATATATAAAATGTAAATGAATGCAGTAGCTTCTGTTTGCTAGATAGTAGTAACTGTTAGTGTCTGAACAAACAATACAAGGTACATTGTGCATTTGCTATGATATCTATAAACAATTTGTCTAGAAGTGCTAAGCTAAAGGCTAACCTTAACCCTAAACATTGCCTTGATTATCACAGAATTTGATGAAACCGTGACTGTGTTATTATTAGAAAGGGTGTGCTTGTGTACAAAGCTAACCCCAATCTTAAGCTAACCTGAAATCAGTGAAACGCTGACACTTTTATTATTGAAGATTTGTGTAAAAATGCTAAGATAAAGGTTAATCACAATTAACCCTAACTCTAACCTTAACCCTAACTTCAACCAGCACAGAAATTGGTGCAACACTAGCACTGAATTATAACATTAATGCTATTCTTCACCATCACCGAACTTGATGAAACTCCAGGACTGTATTATTTCTAGAAAAGGAGCATTTGTGTACAAATGCTAAACAAAAGCTAACGCCAAACTTAACCTTAATTTTCATTAACTTCACAATTTTATTAACTAAAAGCCAACACTTACCCTACACCTAACTCATCATAGAAATTGGTGAAACACCAGGACTGTGTTATTTTTAACATCACAGAAAACACACGTAGTGGCTCCAGTGGCCCAATTTACCTCAGGATGTGTCTGCACACACGTACTGACACACTTGCAGAGTCCTGCGCCTGTACTGAATCGGAGGTTGCTTTGGTCTTATATATTTCATATTATTCAAATTAATAATATTTATACATTATACATCAGAGATGGTACTGGGTAATAACAGAATAGAACAAAGGTGAACAAATAAGTGGAGGGGTTGAAATTGGGTTATTCTGAAGCAGTACTCTATGTTATTCTACTACTAAACTAATCTTTGGCTATTAACAGTGGAAGGTAGAGGAATAATCCAATATTTTTTGGAAACTCCGTAGAGGGTTTCAGCTAGTCATTAGCATGCAGTAGTGACAGGCCTTGTGTGGTTTATTGATTCATCGAGTGAGCCAGCAAACCACAAACACTCTATAATACGCTACCACTAGTCTCCTTCATCTGCTAATAATGGTAGAAGCGAACGGAATTGATCCAATATTTCCTCCGATTGGAAACTCTGTAGAGGGTTTTAGCTAATCGTTAGCGTGCTGTAGTGACAGCCTATTTTTGATTTAGCCCCAGTAGCGCTTCCCCAGTGGGATCCTATAGAGCGTTTAGTCTATGGATTTTTAAATATAAAAATCCATATTGACAATAATCTTGTATGTAAGCATACCCAGGCTGGTGGAGAAACACCTCCATGGCTGTAAAGGTTTAAACCAACCAGCTTGGTTGTGTCTCAAAATGAACTATGCCGTGTTTCACATTTATTCAAAAATTTTGGACACTCTGCCTTTCTGGACGATGTAACGTTAACTGCTTTCTTAATTTTGATAGTGTAGCAGTAAGCTAACTGCTAAACAACTGCCAAATGTATGCTAACAATTAGCACAAGTCTGGTAGATTGGAATAATTTTTTGGTACTAATTAACTTTTACTTCCAATTATCTATTAACCAATGGTTACAGTAACCTACCGCTTGATTGCTTGTATCATAGTGTTGTCATTTGACCTAATTTCAGCACCCACAAATGTACGTAACATTTCTGGCATTTTCACTGCTTAACGTCCTTGTAATTGATAGGCTAGGGGAGAGGGACTTGGGGATGTACCTTAATGCCATTAACACAACTGAAGACAGAAAGAACCGAATGTTTATGGCCATCTAAAGCTTCTCGGGCTGCTTGCGAAAGTATAAAAAAAATTAACAAAAATATTGTACATATATTGGGCTTGAAACTGCGTTCGACTTCATGGCTGGAAATCTAGCACAAATGAGGAGGCAACTGGACCAACTGTTTTTGTGTCTGATGTTGAGAATATGCACCTCAGATGTAGCCTTTAGGCTAAGGTAAATGATTAACTTAGCTTTTGTCTGTGCTTTTGTTTCGCCTTGCCTTTGTTAGTGCCACTGCCCTCTCTGCATCACAACTCGGGCATCACAGAAAAATTAGACTTTTCTTTTTTGAGCGGTTCCTAGCTAACATGACATCAGAGGCTTGGAGCTTGGAGAATGGAATCAGAGCTCTTGAAACATTATGACTACGGGTGTGAATTATGAATGATGAGTGTGAAAAGGGTAACACCATCCCAGTCCCCACTTGTTCATGAAATGAGCATCAGCACTAATGGTCCAGCGCGTTACTGGATCACTTCCAAATAGACCTCCGAAGAGGTCGTCAGGCCCAGATTCAAGCAGATTTTTGAATGGGAAAAATGGAGAGTTTTGGAAAATCTTGGCTGTCACATCTTGTGATAAACATAAATGTTCCAAAGTCAATACATTTTGCCGTACAGACATTTTTTCTCTGAATGTCAGTGGGTTCGAAAATGCTACACGCAGGCTAACACTATTGCCATAGACATAAAAGAGAAGAACTTTCACTAGTACAAGACACGGCGCAGTCATGCTACATGCTGCAGCAGCTTCTTCTTCTTTTTATGGCGGTTGACAACTTTTCATTGTGTTACCACCACCGCTGGACTGTTGGCGATAATACAGTTTGGTTCTCTGAACCAAATTCCATGTAAAACTGAGGGGTTACTGCATAATCGAATTTTCGCGCAGTCCAGTCAAGACGGTCACGATTGTAAACTGTAAACACAATTGCTGGTCACTGATTCTTTGATCGGAAACACGATGTTGATGCCATACATGAAAACGACTATCGCCCAGTGAGAGCTGAGCTGAATGGCACAGAATGAAACAGAATGGCACAGCGGCTAAATTGAAAGCTAGATGGAGAAATCTTTACGTATCGTCTAGCATCATCTATAAGTGTATGGTGAGATCTTGAGGATGACCAAGAAATTGGTGAAAAATGTCACTCTATGTGTGCAGGAACCGTGCTGTAAACCGTTCTGCGACAGCAGAGAGACTGTAGCATGCTTTATTTTCCAGTGAAACTCAGCCCTGTAATGGAGGCACAATGGTGAGATGGAAAGTATTTCTGTCAGTGCCACTTTTTTATTGTGGTCTTTAAATGTTTTGTACGTGTTTGAGAACAGAGTTCTCTATACTGTTTAGCCATTCAATAAAAAACTATCCCAGCTAACTTATTAACGATGTCCTGGCACACCTTCACGTTTCACACAGTTTAAAACACCAACTGAAATGAATCCTCAGGCCTAGTGGGAAGGATACTTGCCTCTGGACCAAGAGCTCATGGGGTCTACATTCAGCACCACCACTGGGTTCCTGAGTAAGACCTTTAACTCCAAGTTGCTCTAGGGAGACTGCCCCCTGTATATAGGGAATAGAAGTCGTATTTAACCTCAGCATTTTAATTCTCTTGCTTTTGAATTTATCCTCGTTTCTAACCGTCGTGCGTTCGAGAAACCTTCGTATTTGGCGCCGATTATGCACGCCGCTACGCCATTGGTGGACGTCCCCGCGCGGAGCTGCGTGATTGGCCGAAACGATTTCACAGACTGTCGCGCGGTCTCGGACACGAGAAAGTGAGAGAGGTTGAGAGAGGGAGGTTGAGGGAGAATTAAGACAACGTGTGTGTGAGAGAGAGAGAGGGAGGGAGGGAGAGGGAGAGGGAGTGAGGGGGTTAAGAGAGAGGGAGAGAGAGACAGGGGTATAGAGGGAGAGAGAGAGAGACAGGAATAGAGGGGGAGAAGGAGGGAGGGAGAGAGAGAGAGGGAGAGAGAGACAGGGATAGAGAGGGAGGGAGTGAGGGGGAGAGGGAGGGGGTGAGTTGGTGATGTGATGTGTGAGTTGTAGCGGGGTTTTTCTCCGTTTCAATGTTGCGGGGCAGCGTGGAGGCGCGGAGAGCCGCTGAGGAGGAGCGACACAAAAACACAACACCCGACACAAAACACGCAGGCGGACGGACGGCAAGATAGGCAAGTGATTTTTAACCAAAAACAACCAAAAACAAGCAAACAACATCAAATCGAGGCGAGCTCTACCCTCACGCTCTCCGGTTTATTTATTTATCTACCTTATTTATTTATTTATTTATCTATCGATTGATTGCGTTTTAATTAGCGGCGCGTGACAGGGCGCGTGGGAGGGGCGAGGGCGGCGCGAGCACGTTATGTTGCCTTAATTTTCAGACTGTTTCTACGTGAACATGTATAGCTTTTATCTCTAAAGGTCTTTACGCCTCATGTAGCGAATTTAAACCAAGAAATAAAGTAAAATAAAATTCATTTTAAAAAAGAGAATTTCACGACTTTGAATGTACACGCGAGTGTGTAGCATGTAGCTGCTAAAAAATAATAACAGGGACGAGAGCTATAGCCAAAGATCAAATACATGAACCAATAATAATAATCATCATCATACTAACAATAATAATAATAATAACAGTAAATAATGCAGCAACAACAAAACAAGAGCTGTTTCTTCAGGGTCAGGGTGTGGGCTCTTCTCTCTTTATAAGAAATAAATGCAGAAACGACCAAAGACCACCAAAGTGAGGGTGAGTGGGAGGCAGACCGGCTCCAATTACCTCAGCGGGGGGCGAGAGGGGGTCGTTTAAATCTCCTAAATCACCCGAGGCTCAGCCAGCATAACTTAGCGTGGTGTCATAAAGAAATACACCCAAATACAGTAGCGCTCTGTCTGTCCGCCTGGGTGTGTGTCTGTGTGTGTGTTTTCTGGACGAACAGGCCCTTTTAAAGAGTAACACATCCATGCACAACGATGAAAAACGTGGTCAAGGTAAAGCAGCACCTGAAACCAGTATAACGATGCCGAGAGGAGCCCCCAGCCCCCGCGCCACCGAGCACGACCACCCGAGCCGCCGCGCAGACAGTGCCCGCGCGCGCCACTAGAAGAAAAAAGTCTCCGAACGAGAAGAAAGCGGGAGCGCGAGACAGCCAGACAAGCACCGCGCGACAGAAGCGAAGGAAAGAGGGCAGAAGAGGAGGATAAAGAGGGAAGAAGGAAAGGGTAGAGCCGCGCAGGGGATCATGTTCGTGCCGCTGCCGGTGCCTTTCGTGCTGCCCAGCTCGGACCCGCGCGCCTGGCGCCTCAAGACTCCTCTGGCCCTGCGCACGCACTCCGGTAAGAGTCCTCACACAAACACACACACACACACACACACACACACACACACACCCCATACACACACCTCGCATACCCTCATTCTTCCACCCACACCTGCGTTCTCTTCCTCTGTGTCCTCCAAAAAACAGCAAAAATTGAGAACTTATTTTTCCCCTTCGCGTCCATTTTCGGCGTCGCGTGTTGTTTTGGTTAAATTACAAAAAAGAATCCACGGTGTTTTCAAAACATTTTGTAGATTTTTCGTCCGCTAAAGAAGAAATCCACGCTAAAAATACAAATATGTAAAAATGTATTAAGGGGCTAGAAAAGACTCCCCACACCACACACACACACACACACACACACGTTGTGTGTGTGTGTGTGTGTGTGTGTGTATGTGTGTGTGTGTGTGGGTCGTGGGCTCTAGCCGCGAGGCTCCGTGCCGGTGTCCCTCCTTTCCTCCTTCTTCTCCGGTTCCTCCGCTCTTCTCTTCCTCCGGCCCTCCGCGCCGCGCCGCTCCGGCTCCGTCTGCCTCTTCCCCCGCACTGAGAAGCCTCCCAGCCGGCCAGGCTGGGAATATTCATGCCAGTGTATCGATCCCGGGCCCGGAGATCGATTCGGGGGGCCGGCAGAGAGGAGAGAGAGTGTGTGGGAGAGAGAGAGGGAGAGAGAGAAACACAGAGAGAGAGTCAGAGAGGAACTGGAGGAAAAGAGATGGAGGATACAGAGCCGGCAGATCTATTTTCAGACTGTGCTTGTAAATATTTGTGTTTTTAACGGGGCCATGGAGTCAGGTTTAGAGAAACTGGGTTCAGGCGTGGTTCGAGACAATAGCCTGGATGGTGTTGCTGAAGGACAGGGGCTACCTGGAAGGGCTGAGAGGATGAAAGGAGTGAGGAGAAGTGAGAGGGAGGGAGGCCGTGAGGAAGAGGCGGTGACCGGTGTGTGTAAGAGGCTGATGAAGAGCACGGTTATTCCAGATGTTCCTCGTGGGTTATGTCTTGTGAGGACACCAGAATGCCGTTGTTGAAGCGTAATCAAGGCTGGACATTGTGATGAAAAGATAACGTCACAATGTTTCAAGAGATGCATCACAGCTCACAGTATGGGCTTTGAGAACCGGTACCAGTTTGGTGCTGTTCTGATTGGTCAGTACTGAAATCCCCAGGACAGTCAGTGCTATCTGTGTTCATGCAGAGTTCCTAACACATCTGCGTTTTGATGCTGGGAGAGCTGATGCTGGGTCGGATCAGTAGGAGGAATGAGAGCGGTACCACCACACATTTGTTGATCATTGACATTTGTACAGATACTCAGGACACAGTTTAGCTCTTTATTTCTCTAAAAATGTAAATAAATGTAAATAACTGCTCACTCTTTTAATGTGAAGACCAAATTATGCAGAGTAATGATGAGAGTATTAATAAACATCAGTATGAATAAGTAGTATCGGTGCCTATATTGATGAAAACTATATTATGGCTGGAAAAATATATATATATATATACGTATTTAGACATTAGGGATGGGTTCATGGGAGTTAACCTACAAGAGGTTTATTTTGAAGGGTTATGTTGAGCCAACAAACATCTTTTTCACTTGTTTGGACTTCTTCTATCATCCTAGTATTTCTAATATCTTCTCTAAATGTTCTTCGTTCATTTTCCTAAATTTCTGCATGCTACAGTGTAAACAAGGTTGATCAGAGTGGCTTTAATGTGAAAATAGTCGTCTCTGTTGGTGAACGGATCCAGACGTCTGCCTCTAAAATCTCTATCACGGAAAGTTATTATCTGATTACACAGCCTGAAGCTCATGATGTTGTTTTTTTAGATTTTTGTTTCCAATCAAATTTGTGGTGGAGGCGTACATGCTAAATAAAGTCCCCAAAGAAACTATATATTTTTATCAGATTTTACCGACGACAGCATAGCGTATAAACATTCACAAGACTTGTGCAGGTGCACTGGGCGTTGATAGTAAACACAATGGCCTCGTTTGTGTTTGGAATGTGATGTCTGATTCCATTTACCAGCACTGCAAAGAAACTGGGCAATTTTTCTACAGTGAGCTATTTTGCGTCCAACTGCTCAGAAGGTCTTGCAGGTGGTGATGAAGTAAATACTGTAAACTGGTTCATTTCCCCACACCGGCGATCTGTATTGAGAAACTGAATCAGAGGCTATTGTTCAAAGCCTACAAATGAATGTTTCCATTTCAATATAAGACCTGATGGCTGTCATACCTCGGCGTGTGTTGACTGCAGTGTATTGACTGCAGGCTGTATTAGTGAATGGTGTTTTGAAACCATCGTCTCACTTCAGAATGTTCATTTTTTTTGAGCAGACTATTTCCAGCCTGCCCAGAGAATCAAACACTTTTTGCAAGGACGGCTTGACTTCTGTAAACGTTTCCGTCTCAAACACGACTCTCATCGCCCATGACTTATTCAGCAGCGTCTGGCATCCTCTCTCCCTCCCTCTGTTTCCCTCTGTCTCTCTCGCTCTTTCTTTCTCCCTTTCTCTCTCCGGAGATTAGCACAAGAGAGGAGGAGGAGTTTTACGCCGTTCTTTGCTGAAAAATGGCGAGTGTCAGAGGCAGATAAAAAAAAAGGAGGGCAGAAAAAAAAGGGCGAGAAGAAAGTAGGAGTGGATGACAGGGTGAAAAACGAGCGCGCGTGAGGAAAACCGAGGTTGAGTTTGGAGCCGGAAGTGGGAAGCTTTAACTGTTGGAGCATGTGAACCTCACCTCATTATTGATGCACAAGTGTGGAGCTGTAAAGCACTTTGGCTTCTAGTCCTCTAACTAACACACTGACGAAGTCCCTGCTCCCTAATTAGAGCTGTGCAGGGGTGAAAAGGAAATAAAGCAAATGAAGACTTCCTCATCATCATTCTACATCACCACTCGCATAAATGGGAAAAAGAAGTTGCCGTCCTCAATAGTGCCTCAGACCTCTACTTTATGATGATCCATAATAGTTTTTTACCAAAGTAGCATTAGTCTGACTGCATGGACGTTTCCTGTATTAGAATGAACACCTCGATTGAATCGATGCAAAAAGTGGATTATGTGTCGCAGAAGCTGCTGGACTAGACATTGAAATGATCTGTAAAAAATACCGGTCAGCAATTATGTCTGAAAATAACAGAGCTTTTCCTGATGGCCCCCTAGGGTTTTTCAGATATCCACAGGAGATGGGATAGGGGGTTGATTTTGTTTGTCGATGTGTTGATTGCAATTGCAGATTGCAAGAAGGGTAAAGGTCAAGTGGGCTTTGTGGTTGACGGAAAACTAAAATGTGAAGACTGTTTTTTTCTGTTTTCTACATTGCGGGAGAAAACAGAAAAAACAGGACAGCTGACAGGTCTTGTGATAACATATCAGGTTACTTAAAACTGATTTGTTGCTTGGTAACCATAGCCTACTGTTTTCATTAATTGAACATCAGTGTTTGAGTTGCCGTGCTAAGTTAGCGGAGCTAGTCAGCCAGACACATTTCTAGTTTATTACCTTCAGTCGGGTTGCTCCCTGCTGTCAGTTGCGTAGCTTCAATTGTAAGGTGGATTTCTGTTGTGCCAACTTTTTTTTTTAACTAACTACGGTGTTCAGTTGTTTGAAGTGAAATTAAGGGGGGTTTGTTTGGCCTGTTTTAATGTTAAAGCAGAGGGAGAGAACATGAAACGAAGCATTTAATCGTGTTTGTGTGTGTGTGTGTGTGTCAATGCACCAGGGGAGTTCAAGGGTTAAGATGATTGTCAATGACAAAATATCAGCTTGAGTTTGTTAGCAGCATAATGCGAAATCAATAGACACAAGAAAGATATCAATACGGCATGCTTTACTGCTTTAAGCTAATCACTCTCTCTCATTCTCTCTCTCTCTCTCACTGACCCACCCACGTGCACACACATTATAGCTGACAAACTACATTTTATATAGACATTGGAATCATTTTATATTCTAAAATATTTCCTTTTAAGTGAATATTTACAGCCACTCTATATCCATTAGAATGAAACAGGGTATTATAGTATCTTTAGGACTGAACTATTTAAATGATCTGTCCAAGTATATATTCTTATACATATATATATATATATATATATTTTTTTTTTTATTTTACGCTTCTATATGCCCTGTTTGTTGAAACGTAGAAAGATCTAGTTAAGCGTTAAAGGCAAAAAATGAAAAGAAAGGGTCCCAAGGCCGTAGCCCTGAGGTACCCCAATTAAAATTGTCTGCTTAGACACAGCAAAGGCTCTTCACTTTTTCAGTTGACAACAGAAATTACTACTATTTCAGCTTCCCACCACTGATTTATGGCCAGTTACTTTGAAAAGAGTTCTAAAATCAGGTAAAAGAGCCCCAACCGTGACGTTTTTGTCCAAGCTTCGCCAGTCATTTCCAAAATCAGGTTGGAAATGGGTAATAAGTTTGTCTTCTGACAGCTAATTTTGTATTTGGTTGAAAACAGTTCCCTCCTTCAGCTTGATAAATACGGCTAAAGCCCAGATAGCTCCGCTGTCGAGAGGCGTGACAGTGGCTTTGCTGTTTTGAAGGAAAAGTTTTCATTTTGGACTTTCCCCCAGATCGCTGGAAAATGTAATTTGTCAAAGACAGAATAAAAGTGTGCCACATACAGTAGATGATGAGAGAGCTGCCTCACTTCCCTTTTTTTCTCCTCTCCAGTTTTCAGTCTAGTTACACCATAAGATTTACGCCGCTGTCCGGGGGAAAGTTTCAGTTTCTCCAGCAGTGACAAGGCAAAAATTAAACTAATAGTATTTATCCCTCGTGGCCGAGTGTTTGATGTACCATTACTCAGCGCCGCTTTTGGCTTCCCTTTCCCATATTGTTGAAATCAGTGAGGAAAGTCCTGGGCCTGTATGTATAAAGGCTTCCTCTTTACTAGGAATAAACATATGCTTTTCAAATAAATTTTTAAGCAAATAGCATCTACATTTTTAAAAATCCCATGAACAAAAAATAGAAATCAGAGGCAAAACAGTGGAGATGTGATGTAATGTGCATGCATTTGTTTTTAAATACTCTGTTTGGCTAATATTGACAACTCACAACTCCATCAATATTAACAAAAAAAAGTCTAACAGCTTTCTAAGTTAACAATTGCATTTGATCATTACATGACAAAGTAATGGACCTTTTGTATTTTGCCATTCCAAATGGTAGTGTACAAAAACATTCATTTTTACAAATATTTTCCAACCTCTTTTAGAATTAAACAGGCTGTTTTTATTAATGTGCCTTTAAGACTGATGCATGTCAATGAGCTCTGCTCTGATTGGTTGCCTTGAATTAAACCTCATTCAAAAAGCATTCCAGCATGAAACGCTCCTTATAACATTTTTCATGACAAGGCAGGGTTAAAATGCTGTATGGTAAATTTTTCTTTTAAAAATAACTGAGAATTCTATTAATTAATGCAGCTCAGTTTCCATATATTATAAAACTTCTACCGTGTTTAATAAGCAAAACCTTTCTAGAATGTAAGTTAGAGATAGGCGGATATTTTCAGTAGTCGTAATTTTTACCCCTTCAAAATGTTCCTCTAAGCTATTTTGTTTATATCGTATGGCTGCCTCACATCATTAAATCATGTTTTTTCACTTGAAATTGATAGAACAACATCATTTTAAGTCATTTTAAATGATTTGCAGGGGTTTATTGATTGTGAAATCTTCACACAATATAGAGATAGAAAAGTGGAAAATGTGGAGATAGGACAAAAAAGCCACATTTGAAGTTTTGAAAACATTTGAAAACACACCAAAGAGCCCAAATCTTTCTACAGATCTTTCCATAAGATACACATTTACAATGTGTGTGTGTGTGTGTGTGTGTCTTCGTATACAGTATTTGTGCTGGAAAACATTTCGTTACAATCTCTTTACATGAAACGTTATCACACCAGGAGCAGGATCTCTGCTGGTCATGTGACACTCGGCTGTTCACCATCCAGCGATCAGACCTTAAACTGCTCTACACAGCCAATGGTGTTTTCCTGCACATCACTTTTAGGAATTAATGGGAATGAATGGTTTGTTTATTTTTTGTTTTTTGTTTTTCTTGCTTTTTTCTTTAATTTCTTTGTGTGTTTGTGTGTGTGTGTGTGGTGCCTTATAGGTGCTTTTTATAGTTAGGAATAAAGGCCGGGGATATTTGGTACCAGAGTGTCCAGCTGGCCTTTAATCAACACGGCTGGACTTCCCTGAAGTGCCGTATAACCCAAGTGTGTGAGAAGATCATAGAGGAGCGGAAAATTTATACACTCCTCACAAACATAAAGATGATTTCTGCACGGCTTTGGGGAAAACTAGATCAGCAGGAGATCCCCACCTGTCCTCTCAAAAAAGCACACACACGCACACATACACACAGAAATACACACACTTGGGTTCTCATTTCAGTCCACAATTGAACCTTTTCATGCCCAGCACCCATATATGTGGGGTGTTCAGTCATTTTTCATGATATTAAGAGATCTTATATATTTATCCCCTAAAAACAGGGTTTAATATATTATAAAAACTCAATAAAAGGCCCATATCTGTCTGAATGGCTATACTGTGCCTAATTAGGGACACTCCCACCCCCAAACCCCAACCCCTCAGTATATATAATCTATATAATCTATATCTACATGATAACTAAATCTTAGCTTAAACTCTTTATTACTTTCTACTTATTTTATTCCATGTTAATATGACAGTAAAGGCAAATATATCATGTTAGGAAAAATATAGAACCACAATAAAAAGTTAACCAGTGACTCACAGCTGAAGCTCTGCTGCAGGGCTGGGAGCTGGACTTCACTTCGGAGCTCCGAGGAGAAAAAGAAGCGAATGAATCATGAAATGGTGTTTTGAAAAACATCTGTAAAATTATGTCAAATTTGTCAATATTGGCACATGTGTACCAATATTTTTTTATTTTGTCTTTATATCATTCAGTAGAAAACACAGGGATGCTCCTTGGAGCACATTACGATCAATTTTGGTGCGATTCTGATATTGTCCATTTGCTGGTCAGGCAGATGGTTGGATGAATTGAAGAATGGAGGGATTGATGGAGGGAATGGATAGATTGGTGGAGGGATGATGAAATGATTGCTCGGGTGTTATGGTTGGGTGAATGGACAGAAACCTAGATAAACAGATTGGTGAACGGTTTGCTGCTGTAAAATGACAGAAACACAGGGCAATATGAGGCGGATGGCGTGATATATGGAAGGACATATTCAGATGTTGGGCCTGAGTCAGGAGGATGGATGTATGAATGAAAGGATGGAATGATATTTGGATGATGGAGAGATGCTGGAACAGAAGGGTAAAATGACAGAAACGTATATGAAACAGCTGTAATTGTTAAGGATGGTGGATGAAGACCAACACATGTTTCATTTGTCCTCTGTGTGTCTGTGTGTGTGTGTGTGTGTGTGTGTGTCCACTCCTATAATGGAGTGTGTGTGATAAATACGGCCGTTTGATTGGGTTCCTCCTTCCTCAGCTGCGAACCTGACCCCTGAATCAGAAGTGTTTCCTTCCATTTCACTTAAACTCATCAGATTTATGATTTTCAGGTCTGCCCGGTCACCTCAGAGGCCACAGCAGCTGTCCTCCTTGTGTGTGTGTGTGTGTGTGTGTGTGTGTGTGTTTGTGTCACTTTATACTTTCCTTTTTTCTACAGTGGAATTCATCACATTTTCTGCAGAATTAAATAATTAAGATTTATAGCATTTGGTATAAAATACGAGAAGTTCTATTCACTTATCACGGAGGCGGTGAATGGAACCAGACGTCTGAAGAGTGTAAGGCCTCTAAAAGCTCCCTCACAGAGGGGTGTGTGTGTGTATGCGCACACACAGACACACACGCGCATATACATACATATATATTATTTACAGATAAAATTTTGCATAGATCCTTTCATATGTGGATGTGTGTGTGTGTGTGTGTGTGTGTGTGTGTGTGTGTGTGTGTGTGTGTGTGTGTGTATGTGTGTTGGGGAGGGGAAGGCTGTGGGACTATATGACTAGTTGACCTCACCCCCTTTTAAAACGGTTCTTTTTTGCTCTCCTCCTCCCTCCTCTTTCATGTTCTTTTGTTCCGCTGGCTCTTTTTTCCACACGCTCTGATGTTATGCTCCTCCCCCCCAATTCCCTTCCCCATGGGGGCCTTGTACCAAACTTCTACACAGAATGTGTGTGTGTGTTTCTAAAATACAGGTGAGCTTGAGGCAATACTGAATATTTAAGTCCAAGAATGAACATAAATTTGGTGCGAACTGCAGTGAAATCGCTACAAAAAAAGTGTCATTTATTGAAGCCCTTTAGGGGAATGCCCCCTCGTAATTGGCCACATGCTGCCTTGAGTGACAGAAATAATCATCAGTCGAATTAAGATGGAGGGGGATGGTGGGCCTTAAAAGACGGAGAGAAAATAGAAAAAGAGAGAGAGAGAATGTCTGGGGTACCTGTTAGTGTAATGATCTGTTAATGGGCAGTTTGCCAGCATTCGCCATTTCTTTGGATAATGACCTACATGCACCGCCAACCGCCCAAAAAACCCAAATCTCAAACAAGGTTAAAACTATGTCGCATTCATGATCATTCACTGTAACAACTTTACGTGAGGCACCTTTTAAAGGCAGACGTCTGGTTTCCAGATTTCTGTCTTTTTCTAACTGATCTACAACGATGCAGCCTCACTGGTGGATGCGGTGGAGAAGACTTGCTAGATGGCGTCCCCGACCTGTCAACAAAATGAAACTTAAATGCAGTTCTACAGCTTGGTCCACATCACAAGGCCCTTCTGAGATGTGGACCTGCAGGGGGACCGTAGTGCAAAAATGCAGAACATGGTGCCTTTAAACAATATGGTGAGGTACTTTAGACTTCTGCACAGTCATGTGTGCAAATTGGGGCTCTTGAGTGCATTAGTGAGCACAGAGCATGTGTTTACTGTGAAGCTGAAAGCACTCTGCATTATTACTATTATTACTATTATTGTTGTTGTTGTCATTATTATTTTCATTATATGGTAATGTAATGTATTTAATAGGCATCTAATTCCCTATTCTTCCTCTCAGAGTCACCCAATAAAGGCATTTTAAAGAGATTTTGTGTGTGTGTGTGTGTGTGTGTGTGTGTGTTCATTGGCCGTTAATGAGCTGTGCTTGTGTTGGTCTCCGCCGGCCTGTCATAGCCCTGACACTGCTTATAGCAAAATCAATACAGAGAGGGAGAGGAGAGAGCAGGAGGGAGGGAGGGAGAGTGATAGAAGGAAGGAAGATGGAGGAGAAGTGAAGCCGTCTGGTCAGAGGTGGGGCTTGATGACATGGACAAATAAACTAACGCTACAAATAACAAATCTGACATTTTTTTTGGATTCATCATGTCATTCACAAAAATGCTCCTCTGGATCCGTGATTGGCTCCCAGTAAGAGCAAAGAAAGAGTCAGCGATCACGACGAAGTGCCACGAATGCCGTAATCAGTGACGTTTTTGTGAAATTTTAGATCTGTGATGTATTGAATCATTTGATTTGAAACATATTGAATCAAATTACACTGAATACATTGGTGAATAAAAGGGAGGTGCAGTGTGTGTCAGGAAACTCATGTTCCTATGATGCCCGTAGCCTTTGTGTGTGTGTGTTGCTGGTAAACTAAGCCACTTGCCTATTAAACACATTACAGTTTTCAGTTCTCACAGTTAAATCTGAGATCTATGACGCAATTAATCATTTCATTAAGAAATGAACCGTATTGAATTGAACTGAATACATTGGTGAATAAAAGGAAGGTGTTCTCATGATGGTCCAAGTGTGTTTATGGTTGTGTGTGTGTGTGTGTGTGTGTGTGTGTGTGTGTGTGTGCGTGTGTGTGTGTGTGTGTGTGTGTGTGTTTGTATTTGTGTGTGTTGCAGGTGGTGAGTTTTGTGTGTGCATGAAAAGGCCTGAATCAGATTCAGTCTGTACTTAAAACTGCATATTATTTACTTCCCCACCAATTCAGTTCATCTCTACTATGAGTGACAGCAACCACAGTTATAATCATAGTAGCCTTTTTAGTAATAAGCTATTAGTATTATTTTAGAACAAGCAACTCCTCAATTAAAAGTGAATCAGTTAACATTTACATTCTTGATCAGTTTAAGTAGGAGTTAGTTTGCACTTTAAATTCTATACAGGTTATAAGGTCGTGTTCAGGAAACCCACATTGGCCACAACAGATTTTATATATTTGAAGTTAAAATAATGGTCATTACAGTCTAAGTCTAGTTACCTTTTTGTTTGTTCTTTAAAAAAGGGCACTAATTACTCAAATAACCATTAAAATATTATTATTTTAATATTATTAGTGATAGTGACAGACTAATGAATACCAATCTTTAAAGAAATAGTTTTTCTTATGCTGTGCTACGTATTGCTGGGGGGCGGAGGGTTGGAGTGTGGGGGCGTATATGTGGAGAGTATGTGTTATAATACAAACTTTGAGGGTGTTTAATGTGAAAGAGAGAAAGAATCTGGACGGCTGGAAATACCCCTCTCTCTTTCTCTCTCACACACACACATCATCCAATAGCACAGTTTATCTCACACAAAGACACACACACACATACACACACACACTCTGGGCTCGGCTCAGCTTGCGATGTGTCACTTCCCTCTGGAGGAAGAGGGGGATAAGGAGATAGAGGGAGAGTGAGAAAGGTTTGGGGGGGGGACAGATAGCAACATTAAAATTCATGACTTTTTTTACTCTCTCAGCCCAAAATCAATAGTGTTTACTATGAATGAGCAGGACGACGGACAACAGAGGGGGACGGAGGGCGGGAGGGAGGGAGGGAGACTTCATTACCACAGGCGCAGACACCAGGGGCCAAGGTTAAAGAGGGGGAGGAGGGAGAGACGCAGCTCTGCGTTTATACACAATATCACACTGCTCTCACGTCTTTAACCTGAACTTGGAATCAAAACTGACCCTTTTTTTCACCACGTTCATTTGTGTTCCAGGTCATATCCAATAACATCGATTCTGGCGCGGGATTCTTCATCATCTTCTACCATATCGAAGTGGCTTTGCGCTCTAAACACCTTTCATTACAAAACTGTATATTAACCAGTGCTATAACATTTTCCCTCCTCCCCCCACCACTAAATATCTATCTAGTTTTTGCTCTAGGCTGCAAATCTAGCCCTCGGCTCTGTCCCTATTCTTGCTCCATTTACTCACTTTCAGTTGGAGTTTTTGGGGTGGTTGTAAAATAATCAGTTGTAATACATTCAACTCATTCAAGGGTTCCACAGTGTTTTTTAGCTGCTTTTCTGAGGTGAAGCTCACACACACACACACACATGCCTCTCACTCATCTTCTGTGACACACAGATTTATTTTAAAGAAACACCCAAGAGTGTTTTTTATTCTGCTTTTGCTGTGAAAGTGGAAGCTGGTGTCTTTGAACAAGTAAAAGAATGCTATTAAAATGAAGCCTTCTGCAAAAGTGCAGTCGTGTTTTAGCAGAAAATACACAATCAGAATGTGAACCTCCTTTTTATAAATGTGTGTGTGTGTGTTTGTGTGTTTGTGTGCATGTGTGTCCATCAATGAATCAATGCAGTGTGATCAACTATATTATTATCCATTATAATAATAATCTGTCATTTTTGTCAAATTAACCGCTATTTTTATAGATACTAAAGTTGGTATGACCATGTGTTGTGTCACATGTTTTGTGTGAGACGTAGCACCCCCCTTTTTGTGTGCAGACAGTGGGCTTTAATCCTGATGGATCCGGCTTGCAGAATTTCATCCAAATCTTGGTGTCGGGTTTAAAGATGGTTTCAGGCTATGTGTTCTCTCTGGAGGACATCGGGACATCTGGCTACAGTGTACTAAAGATGGCCACAAACTCTAATGACCTTTGCAAGCACCTCTTTCTCTCTCCCTCTCTCCCTCTCTCCCTCTCTCTCTCTCTCTCTTCTCTCCTTGTTTTGTAAAGGAGCGTGTATTTTTCCATATGGCTGGCTGTATACAGCCCTGCTTGATATTCAAACTGGCTCATGAATGATGGAACAGGAGATGCTTGTCTTGGAGCCTTGTGGACGTGTCTG
>JBBPDB010000007.1:2011372-2023492 GCA_037974465.1 Brachypetersius altus
GTGTGTGTGTGTGTGTGTGTGTGTGTGTGTGTGTGTGTGTGTGTGTGTGTGTGTGTATATATATATATATATATTAGTGCTGGGCCGTTAACGGCGTGAGATTCTTTTTGCGCGATAAAAAAAAATACCGCCGTTAAATCCCGCCCCCCTGGACAGAGGGAGCCGGGTCTATACTACGCCAGATATGATGAATTTCACCTTGACATTTCAGGGACTTGTCCGGTTCACGCACGTTTTAAACCTGTCTCGGTCTCTCCCCCGGACAGAGCGAGCTGGGTCTATGGTCTATACTACGCCAGCTATGATGAATTTCACCTTGATATTTCAGTGACTTGTCCGGTTCGCGCACGTTTTAAGCTTGTCTCGGTCTCTCTGTGGGGGGGGGGGTTTGGGGGTTATCGCCATTAAAGCCGTTAACGCCAAGATTCTAATGAGACTAACGGCGTTAAAAATATAAGTGCTGGGCCGATAAAAAAAATATCGCCGTTAAATACATATATATATATAATACACACACATACATATATATGTGTGTTTGTGTGTGTGTCTGTGTGCATGGGGGATGGGTGTCAGCTTCTGTAGATAGATATATATATATTGATTTTTTGTGCTCATGGGTGTGCACACAATTTACACCAACAGGGACTACAACGACACTGATTTCTGACTTTCATATGAAGTTGGTCCTTCTTTGCAGCTGCTATAAGCGTTCCAACCTTGCCATGCTCTGGACTCTGAGGGGTAACTTGTTTTTAACGAACTAGATAAAATGCAAATGCCCTGCAGTGGCAAATAGCTTGTATATTTGATTTGATTTACAATAAACGTTTTAAGTGAATGTAACTGTGATTAAAGGGAACACTGCTGTTAAAAAGATCCTTATTTGTTTAAAATGTTTGTAAACAAAATGTTATTGCACCTTTGTTCATATAGCAGTACTTTAAAATAAAAGTGCGCAATACATTTTATTTTGCCTTTAGCAGTACATCTGTTCCTTATAGTTACCATTAGAAACCTGGTTTGACTCAATCAGTACTTCATTTAATTAAATAAGGTGAACTATGGATTTTCACAAATCCAAGTAATCAAAATGTGCCTTTTTAAACTTTAAATGTAGATTTATTTACACTGAGTTTCTGTATAATTAAATAAGTGGTTACTCATTAACACAACTGTTAAATAAATTGGCATATTTGTCAATACCTATAAATCATAAGTACTGGTCAATATTAACAGCTAACTGGTCGAGCTCAAGTGTGAACACATTACTTCAACTAAAGGTAGATAGAACACTCAGTGATGCATTGAGAGAGAGCAAGAGAGAGAGAGAGAGAGAGAGAGAGAGAAAGAGAGAGAGAGAGAGAGAGTGAGTGAGATGTAGAGATGTAAAGAGAAAGATAAATAGTGTGCGCTGGGTCACGTGACCAATGCAGGGAAACAGAGAGGCAAAAAATAGAAGAGAGCAGCGAGAGAAAGTTGACAGTTTGTTATCAGCTGACAGATCTGGCACAGATAAGAGCAGAACATGTCAGCTCTTCTTCGTTTAGCTTTCATCTAAAAAAAAAAAAAAAAAAAAAAAAAAACATGCCATGGATAAGTACATCAGTGTACTATCTCTGCACCTCCATCAAGCTCCTTCACCCAACAAAATGCACAAAACCCCCCCTTTTCATCTTTTTCCATCACCCCTCTGGCACCACATTTTCTCCTCTAATACCTTCCCTGATCAAATGTTTTGTTGAGGTTCTGTGAAAATATGGTGTAACACCCTATACACACAACATTTAAATGCTCATTTCGTTTGCATTCATATTCATTTAATTTTTCTTTGAATTTATTTGTTACGTTAAACGTACTGGAAAAAATTGCTATAAAATACAAAAGAATGTCTTTGCCACCCCCCTACAGCCAACATTCTAAATTCAACAATGAGTAAACCTGCATTAAAAAGTAAAAACAAAAAGACAGAAAATGAACCCTTTTTCACTTAGAAAATATACAACACAATGCTTGCACATGACTGTACTTTCCGATACGAGCAATTACTCCCCCACTGTGCAGAACGTGATTTTCTCACGTCACACCCCTTAATTTGCCCACACCTTGTAAGAGGCAGGTGTTATTTCAGGCGCTTTCCTCACCTCATGCGGTTCTTGCTGTTGGGCATCTCCGCCACAATGCCAGCATAAAGCCACACTTGGTTTCCGTCTTTGTACTTTGCGACGACGCGGGCACCCACGTATAGCCTCTCCAGGGTGGGGTGATAATCGAAGGCCACGTGATTGCCAGAAAGAAGACTCTTCCCCTTGTTCTCAAACTTCACCTTGTACTTAAAGGTGCTGGATGAATCAGGACCGAGACCAGGAACTTCAGGAGCTGTTTTTCAGAAGGGGGAGGGACACACACACACACACACACACACCGTGCAATGACTGTTCACATCAGAGGAATTAGCATGTCTAAGATCACCTTTAACAATCATGTGTTAATCACTTACCCACTGAGTTAATGGCAACAAGGGTCCCTCTGTGCCAAGTCTTGGTGCGTTTTTTACCCAGAATGCTCATATTGAGCTTCATGGCATCCTGCTTGAGGGACGGGTTTGGCTGCGTGGCTGTGTTTCCTGGGGCCGAGGACACAAACACCGCAGGAATATTCATCACGGGACCCCGGGATTGAGAGGGGGGTGCCACGACTTTAGGCGGAACAATGGCATTGGACCCGGACGGAGTCGACTTGACCGTCTGCATCAAGTTCTGCACTTGCTGCGAGGTTCTCTGAAGTGCTGCAGATGCTTCCTTAAACTAATGGTAGGCAGGAACGTACAGAAGCACACAAAAGAAGCTTCAGTCCAAAACACTCCTTCAGGCACACAAAACTATGGCTAGAATCACAAATTAATTAATAATAATCAATAACAGCCATGAAAAGTGGAATTCATTTTTCCGTTTCGTAAGCATCTGTGTTTCTCTCTCCCTCTCTCACACACACACACACACACACACATGCATGCACACCTGTGAGTCACCATGACAGGTGTGTTGGAAACTATTCATGATGTGAAAGAAAAAACATTGGTGTAATGTTTAGAGTAAGACATGTTCAGTATCAAATATGTATATAAACATGTATAACTATAAACTAAAATCAAAATGAGTTGATAAATTTGTCCGGCCAGATCCCTCTAGAAATAAATGGCAAGCAGCAGTGATGGGAATAGCACTCCAATCTTAAGCCAAAATCACACCCCTTATTTGAATGAATCATTAAACAAATACTAAAATGAGCCTAGATAATCCTCTATCCAAATGACCATAACCACCCCTGGCATGCAGCATTGTTATATCAGCTAGCTACTTGCAGAGGCAACTGGTGTGCACTCTCTTACCGTAGCATCTTTTCCTGGTGTTGTAACTTTCTTTGGTGGAACAACTGTGAAGGGAGATTAGTGCATTTAGTGTTTCTTTATGTGAAAACCTTTACTACGGTATTTCAGAAGAATTTCCTACAACTGTCAACTGGGCCCAATAGAATCTAAAGCAGAACTCAATTCAAGTGATACTTAAAGGGTCAAAATTAGTTCCTTTTATAAAATTAGCTCTTTCATGAAATTAAATGCACTTCCTGATGCCTAAGAAATTATTGCATAATATTTCTGATAGCTTTATTAAAACCATCACATTGCTATTATGTATTCATTGCTTATCAGTACATTTAAGGCATTGTATAACAAACCATTTCCTATGAAAGCCTTCAACCACTGAAAGAAGGTTGAAAAATAAAATAAAACTAGACACCACACATCTACCTACCACAGCCCACAGCAATAACGTCATCATCATCCTCGTCGTCGTCGTCATCATCCTCGTCATCGTCGATTTCTATGACCTCAGAAGCACTACCGCCGCCACCGTCGTCTTCAGAACTGCTATCCCGGTACGCCAGGCCCATTTTACTGTACAGTTCTTTCACCAGAGTCTCGCACTGGACCACTGATCTGAAAGACACACAAATAAAAATTAGACCAATATAGTGTTACATGATGCTTAAAATGCACTTACATGAACTAATCTGTACTGTAGTTTTCAACTGCATTTATTGTTTTATAGCAATGCTATTGTAATTGTGGAGTCCACATCAAAATGGCTAACATAAAAATGGCTTTTTAAAAAAAAAAAAAAAAAAACAACAGACCTACACATATTCAATAGCAAATAAACAAACATCATACAAAACTGTGCAAAAGTCTTAGAGCGCTACACAAATATTTCTCTGCGAGTTAACATTAGAAAAAAAACACAAACAAACATGAAAGCAGTAAAAAAGTATCAAGCAGCCGATACTGTGTGAGCTGGTGAGAACACAGGTTCGGTTCCAGATTCCTCCTCGGGTTCCTCCAGCTGTTTGGATTGTGAAACAACAGCAGCAGCTCCTGATTTAATTTAATGAAGAACTGATGGAAACTACTTTCTGTACTAAATATACCTTTTTTAATACTCTTGTCAACATAGTAGAGAAATATGTTTGCTTTGTGCAGATGTATGACAAATGTATGACAAAAGTGGAACACTGTAAAAAAAAGACTGTAAACAAACAGGTTTTTTTTAACCGCAGTGTTCTCTTTAACACAGTCACACAGCTGAAGTTCAAATATTTCCGTAAAAACATTAATGTAATCAAATCTAATATAAAACCAAAGCTATTTTCCACTGCAGTGCGTTCACGTTTTATCTAGCTTAAGTTCCCAGAGCATGGGGCCGCAACCATTATAGCAGCTGCAAAGCATGTGGGTGGAGCCAGTGTTATTAAAGTGACATTTTGTGTAATGGTCAGGCGTCGCATATGGACAAAAGTAATGGGAGTGCTGTATGTCGGCTGGTTTGTGCGTGGGTCAGGTGTCCCATTACTTTTGTCCATATTAAATACCTCTGCGCTGGTGTTCAGGGGTGGACTGGCGATCTGTGCATTCTGCAAAAAGGCCCGAGATGCGCAAACCCAACCTGATAAAGAAAGTCCCAGTCCGCCCCGGCGCACGTTACGGCGGTGAAAACACCGACTTTCAAAATAAAGGGATTTTAAAAATCTGCGTTAATGCACGATAAAATAATTGTCGGCGTTCAGTAAATAATGCGTTAACGCTATAACGTGTTAACTTTCCCAGCCCTAATTTATTCGTTATATTTTAATGTAATTTATTAAAACATCTCTCTGACTCACACACACACTTACTCTGAAGCAGTGGAGCAGAGTGTATCCACATTGGCCATCTCTTTTTCTCTCTGTTCTACCCACTCCTGCAGTTCAGCCAGCTGGGCCTTCCTCTGCTGGACGGCCTCGCTGGTGTCCACCTGCTCCTCGATCCATTTACGTAGTTCGTCCAGAGAAACCCCCAGTTCCTCTTCCAGCTCTGGATCCAGCTCCATTTCCAGGCCTGAGCCCAAACCTGTATCCACCTCCATAACTTGGAGACAGGACAGAAAGTGATTCAGTTTGATTAATAGTATATAACAGGTGGATGGATAGATGGGTCATTGCATGAAAACTCAAGCTTTCACGTTTTCCAGCTCATAACAGTTTTACTTGAAAGAGGAATAATGCGCAAACGTCAATTTTACAGCAATCAAATAAAAACAATTTTCCACAAAAATGAAGAACCTTTCAAGAACTAATTGTCACAGTTCGTCACTTTCTAGCAAGCAAATCTGGACTCAGAGCAGTATTAATAATTCTATTGCAAAAATGAAAGCTACAAGAGCCAATTTTCACAAATAAAAATGAATCTGTAGAGCTATCCATTTCCAAGAAAGAAAAGAAAAATGACACTCACTATGAGATAGTATGCGAGTTGATTTGGAATGCTATGACTTATTGACATTTCATTTGTTGAACTTACGCTACAGCTCTACCTATATTATACTAATACAGGACGCTCTCTTGTTTTTTTCAGTGCTAAAGGGGTTCCAAGAAAGACCCTTTGCAAGAAGATCTAGATAGGTAGACAGGTAGTTGGATATATAAATAAGCAGTTGTGAAGTCAGATAGATTGATAGATAAATATAACAGACACACACAGGCATGTTATTTTTAGTGAGTATGCAACATCAATTTAAGACCACTTAAAAAGCCTCTACGGACACATTACAATATGATAAGAAAAAGGAACGAGGTCTGACGGCGGCGGACTGGGTCGAGATGTAACCTGTGTGTTTCAGCCAGGTCCCACTCAGCTAAACGCATAAACACAAACAGACTAACCGCTAGCTGCTGGAGCTAATGCTCCTGTGTACACTAATGGACTTCGTTTCTCCAGGCACAGACTACTCCTGCGCTTCTACTCGAACATACACCAGTCTGCAAAAACATGCAGCTGTGACCAGCCTGGCACTGACAGCAACATAATTTCACCTCTATTAACCCAATAAACCCTGATTCTGTAGCGTCCAGCACAAACAGGCTAACGTTGTTGCTAGGCAGTTTAGCTTAGCCGTTAGCTTACCAACAAAGCCCGAAATCCACGGCTACGGAGAGAACTGCTATGGTCCGGAGTGTTTAAATCACATTCACGTATGTATTTACTAAAAATATAAAAAGTCACTAAGGTAATGTATATAAGCCATCTGGGACAGAAATTCGCGTCAGAACGCTAGGTTTGGAGTCTTTAACCGGGTCACTCAGCTCTGCCTCAACTGAAAACTTCATGCACATGCGGCGGGACTTGGTTTCCGGACCAATCCGAGCACCGTTCTGTTATGATGGGCAGCTGGCGCTACCAGTCCCGCCCACCAAAGAAAGCGCGCCTGAGGTTGCGACGCTCGGTACGGGGCGTGGCGCTCTTCTGACCAGTAAGAGCGCAGGAACGTTCTGGTTTATTTGAATAATAGACCACCGACAACTAGAATAAATTAAACAATAAATTAATATAATTTACAGTAATAAAAAAGGGGCTTTAAAAAGAACAAAATGAAAAACGCGAGAACCAACCAGACTCTAATAGGGAAATTCTTGACTGTAGCTGCAAAGGGCAGCAGCCAATTAGCAGCAAGGAGAAATAAATAGCGTTCTAGAATTGGCTACTTTCAAATCCCACAAAACCTCAAGACACTTTGTGTTTCTCTCCACAGTACCAAAACATTTATAATAATTTTAATATGGAAATGTGGCTGAATTTCTATTAATATGTTACAAAATTAGCAAATTATATTTTTCTAAATAAGCTTTTTTTTTTTTTAATATGTATATGTATATGTATAAATGTGACCCAAGGACACCATATAGTCCCAATCAAAAGTTTAAGACCACTTGAAAAATGCCAGAAATTAATATTTTGAATGGTTGGATCTTAACATGGTTCCAAGTAGAGCTTCAGCATCCAACAAGAAGAAATGGGAGTGAGACAACATTTTTTGAGCAGGCAATTTATTGAAAAACAACACTGAAACTGAAACAGGCTGTTTTACAGCTGATCAAAAGTTTAGGACCACATGCCTTTAAAAGGCCAAATCCGTGCCATTAAGGCCATTACTGGTGCCGACTGCAGTCCCATAACTATCCACCTCTTCAAAGGCCTCGTCTCCTTGAACGCCACAGAACTGACCGTTTGGACTTTGCAAGAGAGCACCAAACATGGGACACTGAAAGCTGGAAGAAAGTTTTATTCTCTGATGAGAAAAAACTTAACCTTGATGGTCCTGATGGTTTCCAACATTACTGGCATGACAAGCAGATCCCACCTGAGATGTTTTCTACACGCCACAGTGCAGGGGGCGCCATAATGGTCTGGGGTGCTTTTTCCTTCAGTGGAACAATGGAGCTTCAGGAGGCGCAGGGGCGTCAAACGGCCGCTGGCTATGTCCAGATGTTGCATCTGTGTGGTAACGACTGGGTTTTTCAACAAGACAACGCTCCAGTACACAATGCCCACAGAACAAGGGACTTCTTCCAGGAGAATAACATCACTCTTTTGAACCGTCCTACGTGTTCCCCTTATCTAAATCCAATTGAGAACCTTTGGGGATGGATGGCAAGCGAAGTTTACAAAAATGGACAACAGTTCCAGACACTGGGTGCCCTTCGTGCGGCCATCTTCACCACTTGGAAGAAATGTTCCCACTCACCTCATGGAAACGCTTGCTTCAAGCATGCCACAACGAATTTTTGAAGTGATCAACAATAACGGTGGAGCTACTCAGTAATGAGTTCATGTTTGGAACTTTGATTTCTGTTTTGGGTCTTTATGGGGGGTTTTTGGAGGTGTGGTCCTAAACTTTTGATCAGCTGTAAAACAGCCTGTTTCAGTTTAAGCGTCGTTTTCAATGAATTGCCTGCTCAAAAAATGTTTTGTCTCACTCCCATTTCTTCTTGTTGGATGTTGACGCTCTACTTGGAACCATGTTAAGATCCAACCAGGCAAAATTTGAATTTTTGCCATTTTTCAAGTGGTCTTAAACTTTTGATCAGGACTGTATAATCAATGTTATTTATTTCAGTGTTGTGCCTAATATATATATACATATATAGCAAATATGTGGATAACATATGTGATACTTTGAAGCAGTGCCTCAAGCATATCCTTCATGTCAGCGTTCATTAATGTGTATTTTTGACGGTCAAGGCATTTAAGCCTCTTTAGAGCTAACTCTCCCAACTTTTATTTATGATTGTCGAAGCTAAAACGAAGTGTTTAAACTACATGTGAGCTGCACTAATGTTGTAGTGCAATGATTAGCAGATTTTACATTTCCGACGTGATTGCCAATTGCAGCCTCAGTTTTTACAAGCTAAAAGCGATGACCTCGGTCCCATTCTGCTGGAAGAGGCACTTTTACCCTTAGAGGCGCAGGCAGCTCTTCTGCAGTTTTACCAGCAGGGGGTGATATTATATTCGGTTTCTGTGCGATCCACTGTTCCCTGACCCATATCGTTCACTGTACCATATGGACAAAACTATTGGGAGGCCTGACCATTACACCAACAGGGATTTTAATTACATTGCATTCAAATACAGGGACTTTCATATGGAGTTGGTCCACCTCTTTGCAGCTATAACAGCTTCCACTCTTCTTGGAAGGGTCACCACGAGATTTTAGAGTTTCTGTGAGAATTTGTGTCCATTTATGGGGTTCAGACACAGATGTTGGATGAGAAGGTCTGACTCACAATCTCTATTCCAGTTCATTCCAAAGGTATTGGATTGGGTTGAGGTCAGGGCTCTGTGTGGGCCAGCCAAGTTCTGCCACACCGAACTCATCCAGCCATGTCGTTATGGAGCATGCTTTGTGCACTGGGATACAGTCATGCTGGAATAGAAAAGGTGCTTCCCCAAACTGTGTCCAGTTAAGATTGAGTCTTTGGAAGTAAGGACCTGCCTAAATTCAATAATTAATAGGCATGTCCCAATACTTTTGTCCACACAGTGCATTTTTATTCAGCAGCCAGCCCAAAGTTTACTTGCCCTTTTTCTCCATAAAGCAAAACAGCAAGAACATTCCAGAGAATGTTCCAAAGAACTAGCATCTACACTCTGGTCAATTAATCAGGCCTACTGATCATATTGGTGCACTTTGTAGGCCTTTTATCATTGACTGTAAATTCACAAAACATTTATACAATTTTGCACATACTCTAGTCAGGTTGTATCATGGATCATTTGTGAAAACAGACCCTGTTGTCTAATACAGCTGTCCGCAGCATTTGGCTTCTTAGGGTGTGTGGTGCTGGTAGGAGTGAACCAGGAGCAGCAGTGTCACAACTGAGTCAAAAGTAGTCTGTCAATCAAAAATATGTATCCAACAGTGTTACTGCCATACCACTAACTTTCCACTGATAAAGTACGCTACATGGACAAAAGTATTGTACATACCTGTTTTCAGGGTTTATGCTAGGCCCTTACTTTCAGTGAAGGGCAACCTTAATGCTTCAGCATAGAAACACATTTTGGACAAAGCCATGTTTCTGACTTTGTGGACACAGTTTGGGGAAGAACCTTTTCTATTCCAGCATGACTGTGCCCCAGTGCACAAAGCATCTCCATAAAGACATGGTTGGATGTTTGTGTGCAAGATCTTGACTGTTCCCCACCAAACCCTGACCTCAATCTCATCCAGCACCATTGGGATGAACTGGAACAGAGATTGAGAGCCAGGCCTTTCGTCCAACATCAGTATCTGACCACAGAGACTCCAAAATCTTATATAAAGTCTTCCAAGAAGTGTGGAAGCTGTTAAGTGCTGCAAAGGGAGACCAGCTCCATATTAAAGGGTCTATATTTGAATGAAATGTCATTAAAGTCCCTTTTTGTCCATATAGTGTCCTAGACACACAGAAGCGTACATGAAAAATAGTTCTACTTCTACACTTACAAGGTGTACCAACAAAGCAGGTGTGTGTAATAAAGGGGAGCTAGAAACTGGTTGGGCATGTTTCTCACAATCGAACATTTTCACTTTCAAATGTTGTTTGCTTTAGCTATAAACTTAGAAAGGGTGGTCTCTGGACTGGTCTATTAATGTACACTACAATGACAATAGTATTGGGACGCCTGAACATTACACCAAAATGGACTTTAATGACATTGCATTCAAATACAGACTTTAATATGGAGTTGGTGTTCCCTGTACAGCTCTAACAGCTTCCACTATTCTTGGAAGGCTTTCCACAACATGTTGGAGCGATTCTGTGAGAAATTGTGCCCATTCATTCATCCAGTGCAATAATTTACATTTACGGCATTTATCAGACGCTTTTATCCAAAGCGACTTCCATTCTCTAACTATAGGGGACAGTCTCCCTGGAGCAACTCGGGGTTAAGGGTCTTGCTCAGACACCCAGTGGTGGTTTTTGCTGAAGGTAGGATTCGAACCCACAACCTCTTGGTCTGGAGGCAAGTATCCTACCCACTGAGTTACCTCCCACCCCTAGTTCTCAGAAGTAGTCCATCACAGTGTGTGAACTCTATGCTTTCCTTCCACAGAGGCTTCAGAACAGCAACAATGAACTTAAGAACTCTCAAGATATTTTTTCTGCCATTGCTTTTATTTATTTATTTCTTTATTTAAACAAGCAAAGTACAACAGAGATTGTATCGTTTCTACTGACTTGTGTTTCTTGTTTCAGTCAGTCATGCAGTCGAGACCTAGCTGTCCACCCAGACCTTAATAAAGAGAGTTATACCGACTGATAAGACCAAAAATATGCAGTTAATATGACTTTGACTATAGCAGTCTAGAAGAAGAGCTCAGGTTTCACTGAGTTGTATGAACCTATAATGACAGTAAACAACTACGAAGGGAACAATGATATTTCTCGTCACTCAAGTCGTATGAAGAAACTGAGACTGCCACCACCAAGTCATGTGCTATCTCTTTGTAATTCCTTTGTGAAACCATGTGATTTCATGTGCACTGAATTAGGTACTATACAGATTAATTAGAGGACCAGGAAGCGCTGCCTGATGCTGCACTGGCTGTTCAGTTCTAGGTTTAGCGCTAACAGTTAACGAAGTTAATGAAGTGATCCAAATCCGGAGGAACTGTGAGAGAAACAATAGCGTTTCTTAACACTGATATGCTGAGTTGACAAATATGCTGAACTGGTTACTGAATGAAAAACCCTCTTGACGGTGATGACTGGAGTGACAGAATGACAGTACAACAGATCCACTGTAACTCAATTATTCAGATTTGAGATTATTACTGGATGGTCATTTGACCTCATTATGAGAATGTTGCTATTGGCAACGGGTGTGTGCGCACATATTTGTGTGTGTGTAGGGATGTGTTGGCTTTTGATCATTCCTTTCTGTTAACCACTGACTCTATATATAATTTAAAAGTATAGATCAAAACAGCTGTCAAATCAAGAGACCACCCACACTGGAAAACTGGGCTAGAGTCTTACCTAATGAGACACGGTTTCCTGTTTTATGTATTACTCTAAAGCCAAAATATGCACTCTTGTTGGTGTGCAAAAAAAAAACACACGCATACATATTCATATTTACTCAAGTGACTAGCCTTACACTTTAGACGGTTGCCATGCTTACTGCAGCAGTGAGGCTGATTTTGATATTATGGGATGTTCTTTGTTTTGTCACAACGTGCCCTGGTATAGGAAGGGGAGGTG
>JBBPDB010000007.1:2038041-2050907 GCA_037974465.1 Brachypetersius altus
GAGGAAGAGCAGAGTGTGCTCCGTGCTGTGACTGGAGAGGCACTTGAAAGTACCGGCACTAAAGTATCGATCTTATGGCACTGGTATCGATCAATATCAATCGATAGTATCGATATTTGGATTGATCCGCCCACCACTACCCTAGAGGCCATGTGGTTTCATTCTCTGGACCTGAAGTAGCCACCTCTGTGCTTGTTGATCAAACAAATCTAGACTTCATTTACTTCTGTGTTACTTTTGTGCTCTGAGATGAAGCCAAATGACAATGATGTAGTTAAAATGGTCCCAACATATAAATGGGGTCGGCTTCTCCTGGTCAAACGTGAAACTGGCAGCACTTTAGACTCTCTGAGTTAAAACTGGGGGTTTCACTCTTTAGTTGCTGATCCTTGATGTCACTTCCTCCTATCTGTTTCCTGTTAAACATTGAATCTTCATTTCAGTCCTCTTTCATCCTGCAATATCAACGTCTCTTAAGTAAATAACGGGTGGTCTAGTGGTTAGGGTCCTGCAATCAAAGGGTTGGGGTTTGAACCCTGACTGCTAGTGTCATCGCTGAGTCCCCGCTCCCTGGCGCCCCTTATTGGTGGCAGCCCCCGCTTCACTCGGCGAATGGGTTAAATGACTATGCACGTGATAAACTTTCTTCTTCTATAATCTTGACCTTTATAAAGCACAGTAACCCCCCACTTCACGTTCCAAGAGCACCCACGTATAGTGAAAAACCACATTGTATTTTGGTAAAAAAACCAAAAATGCTTAAAATGCCTATTTTTACAGTGTAAACCCTAAAATGCCCCCAAATCTGCTCACAGAACACTTTCATTTAATTTTAAACACAGTTCCATTCATTACCCTTAAAGAAAATGGAAAGGTAAATCTGTATTCGCCTCTTTTAATTTAAATTCCCCGTCGAGATCTGCAACTCGGAGGGTTATTGGGACATCGCGGCGAAGTGAACGGTTTTCGGGGAACAAGCCCTGATCTACTGCGGCTAAAAATACAAATGAGGGCTCGTTGGAAAGGTCTTCTGGAGATGTACCGAACTGTGGAGTTCGAAGTGTATGGGACAAAAGTATTGGGACTCCACGGCAAGGTGAATGGGTCCCCTTGTGTGAAAACATCCAGAAAAAATATTTTAATTGCCACAAAAAAGCAAAACAAGGCGCAGTATATTTGCCGTTTCTTTATTATTGTGGGGATTTCACCGTAAAGACTAGGAGTTCGGTTCTCAAAATAAATCTGCCTGCGACTGAATCCGCAACTGAGCCACATAAAATTGGGGGATTACTGTATGGCCTGCAAAAACAGGTTTTGTAACAAAAAACAAGTTCTAAAACGGACTAAAATAAAGATGGATACTTTTGGACACTAATGTTTATTACTCAGTGTATTCTTTTAGTTAATCAAAGAGGTTTTGACCGATTTCAATAATTAGTTGTGGAGAGTGAACTTGAAGCACACACACACACACAATATATGTCCTTAATGAAATGAAATAAACTAAAATCAGACAGTAATGTTTCAAAGTAATGTTGTAATGTGGAATCTATGTATCCACATTACACATTCCATGTATCTTTAACAAGAAAAACAAAAATACAACCCCCAACCTCACACGATGACGTCTCACTTCCGGTTCCTTTTGTTTATTATAGTTTATTATAATTATTATGATTATTATTACTAAGTTCTCTTATTGTTAGAGTCCGAGTTGAACATGGCTGGTGTGGGTGTGTGTGTGTGTGTGTGTGTGTGTGTGTATGTGAGAGAGAGGGAGGGAGGAGGTGTCTTGTTGCTCAGTGTCTCCTGTCCGAGCTCCTTCAGAACCGGGGCGGGCTGGTCCGGTCCGGAGGGGACGGGGCTCGTGCTGATCGCGGGCTGGGCTCGTGCTGACCGTGTTATGCCCCGGGGAGCGCGCGGGAGCTGCAGGGCGCGTTCTCCTCGCCATGGCGTGCGACAGCAGCCCCCGGCCCCAGGCGCGCAGGCCCGAGCTGCTGAGCCGGATCGAGGCGCTGCAGGATGTGGTGAACACGGCTGTCCTCATCCCCAAGGAGGACGGTGTCATCAGCGTATCCCAGGACAGGTGAGGGGGGCCCCGGAGGGGTACACGGACCCCCAGCAGCGCTGTAATCCCGCACGCGTGACGCGCTTTTCCCGCTCCTCCGGGTTCAGACAGCTGCACTTGGCTCAGAATGCTCCGGTCCACCTTAAATGGGGCTTCGCGTACACATGACTGCTGCTCTGTTTAAGGTGGACAGATAATCTCCAGTAACCTTAGAGCCACCGAGAGCGTTTCACACTGCATTTTACACACTCCACACACCAGGGCTGTCAGCTGACCCGCCGCGCGACTTCATTTACATAGAGCTCGACTGTGTGTGTATTATATATATGTGTGTGTGTGTGTATATATATTTGACACACCACGACTTGATTTGCCAAGTGAGCTTATGTGTGTGTGTGTGTGTGTGTGTGTGTGCAGAAGATTTTCACCGTAGTTTATTTCGGTAATACCTGAATTCATGCCGTAACTACACATTAATATTCCACACTGCTTGGTGGAGGCTGTACTGTGTTATAAAGTGTAACGCAGTAACAAGCGGGTTCTTATCTGTGACACGTCTCTGTGCTTCTTAAAACCTGCACAAACGGGCGACACCGTCCACATGAGTGGCAGGAATCACTGTGTCATTATAGCTTTCCGCTCTAAACTGATGAGCAGGTCGTTGTTCGGCGGTGTGGCTGACTGACGGCGCTCTTCTTTCTTAGGACGGTCCGTGTTTGGCTGAAGAGGGACAGTGGACAGTACTGGCCCAGCATCTACCACACAATGCCAGGTGGGTGTGCCCTCACAGCTTTCGGATCCCTTTCAAGTGGCTTTCTTGAAGTTTTGGCTAAACATTTCAGATTAGTGTTAGAGTTTAGTGCCAACTGAACTGTCACCAGCCTCTGGAACTCCTCTGGTCACATTAGGGCAGGGTGATTTGGCCAAAAAAGCAAAATCTCGAATAATTGAACATTTTAACTCGATTACGATTAATGAACGATATTTTATTTATTTATTTATTTATTTGCCCTCATAGTTCACTGACAAGTTGCTCAGTTGTCTCAGTGTTTATGCTCTCCATGCTCGACATGTCTGCAGAATAACGTAACATAACGGAGCGGGGTCACTATAATCATTATAATCACTATGATCACCTTCATTAAGGTGATCAGACTAGTGGATGTGGTTTAGGACGCAGTTTGTCGGCAGCCTTAGCAGAAGGCAGCCTTTTTGGACGACAGGGTCTGTGTTCAGTCTGCCTGAGGTGTGGGAGTGCTGGGTGAAGCAGTGGAGGAAAGTGTGCATGTGTCGGGGCTCGTTTGACCTATCCAGGCAGAAAAGTGCTGAACTCATCAAGTTCACTCACAATTGTGAAATGCTGCAAATCAGGGCACTTCCTACCAGTTAAGGGTGTGCTTGTGGGGTGGGAGTGCCTTTCCTGTGTGTGTGTGTGTGCAGTAAATATACAGTAAAGCTGCAACAATTTCATTACAGTAAAATGAATGTGAAACTTCCCCAAATCCAATTAGAATTGTCCCCTTGTATGTTCATTCTCATACAGTAAAGCTCGCGAGGCTACATTCCAAGAGTATGTGATGTAGTAAAAAAGGCCTACAAATGCCTATTTTTATCATGTAAACCCTAAATATGTCCCCAAAAAGCTCCCAAATATGTCCCTTTAATTTCATTTTAATCTCAGTTTAATACGTTACCCTTAAAGAAAATGTGACGTTAAACCTGTAACCGTACTGTACAGTTTACACTGAACTAGAACTGCAGTGCTTGAATGTAAATAGTGATGTTACTCCTGTATAGACTGGACTGTACAGTTTACATGCATGTGAGATTGTTGCTCTGGCTTTTTGTTACTGAAAGTCGTCTCTAACCCGACAATATATGTGTAGCTGTGTGACTGGCAGTGCCTGCGTGAAGTCTTGCGGTGTGGATTGATGTGTTCTGGCTCTGTTGCAGCCCCCTGCTCCTGTATGTCCTTTAACCCTGAGACCCGGAGGCTTTCTGTCGGTATGGACAACGGAGTCGTCTCTGTAAGTTCACTCAAAGGCTCGCCGTCAGCCCTGAACTTCAAATTTTGACACTAAGAATATTGTAGCTAACAATGGAAGCTCCTACCACTCCAGTTGGCATGGTGGACTGCATCAGAGAGTGTGTGTGTGTTCGTTCAGTAACCTCTAATAGACTTGCTTATGTGGTTGCTGACCCTGTACGATTCACTGCTGTCTATTAACACACTAGCCCTGTCCTGTATGATTCTGTTACTTGTTAGTTTTTAGCTTTGTAGCACCAGCGCTGGAACTAAAGAAGCATAGGTCAATCCTGGTTGACTTACTAGAAAAATCTGTACATTTGACTCCAAAACTATGGCTTCAGGCCCCAGTCTGAGTCTCCTGCTCAGGTTTTTAGAGCTGACCGATGGAGCTGCAGCTGTAAATAAGTGTGTGAAATGGGTTCAGTCAGAGAAGCGTGTCATGTGTTTCCTGTCTTGCCAGGAATTCATCCTGTCGGAAGACTACAATAAAATGACTCCAGCCCGCTCCTACCAGGGTGAGTTGGGAGCTTAAAACAACCTGCTGATGTCTGTTGGGTTATAGGATGTTTTTCTGGCTCTTTCTGTTTACAAAATTAACCTTTATTCAACATAAACAGTGAACATGTGTGACCAGTTGTAGCGCTTTGGGTCCTTCCCTCTATGTACAAGGAGGCAGTGGGAGTCTAGCCATTCACTCACAGCAGCACACAGCATCCAGCTAGCTGCTGAAGTTACAAAGTGGTAAAGAAAGGGTGAGAATTTGAGAAAAACATCTCTGCATATTCCTCTGCAGTGCTGAATATCATTATTTTTTTAAATTCATATACACTTAAGCATTAGTAAATTCATTAGGGATGGGCACAAGTAGTTTCACAAGTGATGTATTAAATCGTTTTTGCCAAATACAGCAAAATCCTGCTGCAAGAGTTGAGACTAATCGAACGGAACAACAAATAATGCTATTTAAAACTCTTTCTCAGCATTCAAGCGGGAAATTCCTTAAATTCTGAAATAAATATAATAATAATATATAAATTAGCTGTTGCGATGTGTGCTTTAAAAGCTTTGCAAATATGACAGCAGCCTGGAATCGTCTTCTGGTATTCAGGGCATAAGGATTAAAGAATTACAAAAGAAGGTGAGAAGAATTCCTGTAGCCCAGACATGCGCAAACTACAGCCCACGGGCTTTTTAATCCGGCCCGCCGAACTCGTCCACGTTATATTATTAAATTGAATTTTATTATAAAGACACCTCAATCATTTTACCTAGCTGTAATTCCCATCTTTCCCAGCAGATGGCGCACCCCAAAGACATTGACCCTTGAGTGTGATGCCTTACGGTTACTCTCTCCGTGTGTCCGAAACCACGCACTTGCGCACTTTTAGTGCGTGATTTTAGGGCGTAGTGCGCTCACACTGAAAACCGAGCTAAAACTCAGTCGCTGAAAGAACCCGGATGCTGCACTGAAATCGGCCAGAAAACGCCACGCAGAACGATGGACACTCTGCACTTAAAGGGGCGCCATTTTGACCACGTAGCAGAGGGGGCGGGGCTTTCAGTGTGTTTTCGAGTTGGCAAACAGTGAAATACGAGCCCAAGCGGAGGCAGCTGGTTGGTATAAATGTGAGTAACGTCAATAAAGTTATTGTACTGATGTACACTGTGGTAAAACCGGCAGATATTCTGGCGGCTGGAGAATCGCGAGCAAATGTTAGTCCGTCACTTCTGCTAAGAACAAAACGTTAGTGTTCCGTTTAGGACAGCACTGACCCACAGCAGTGCGCACTACAGAAGGCAGTGCTCAGTGCGCACTACACACATAATAACACAACTAAGCCTTAGAAAAAGGAAAAGAACATTGAACTGTAGTAACAGAAAAAATGTCCAAAATGGCGGAGGTAAGTGCACTGGGGGGCGATAGCTCCCTCACTCCCCCTGTACAAAATTACTGCTGAATTTAGCAAACTGGTTAAGAAGTGCAAAAGTTATGGCACATGGTAACTTTTCTGTTGTATTTAGCTATATTTTACAAAAACAATTAGAAAATGCAGAAAAATGGCAAATTTAAATCCATTCCCTCATATCATTCCACTGGGGGTGTGCAGACTATTGCACAGGACTGTACATCTCTCGGGGGGGGGGGACTTTCTTGCTGCAGTAGTACCTGTAAGGCGTCGTCTCCCAAACCCCGAACATCGTCCAACAGGCAGTCTAGCTCCTCGGTACCCAGCAGCGTCACGCTGGACAGGACTGAGATGTCTGAGCTTAGAGAGGCAGAACGCCTGGACATCCAGGTCTCCTCATCCTTTGAGCCACGCCCATCCGAGGGAGGGTAGTCCAGGCCCCCCAGATTACACAGGTCTGCAAGACTGATAAAAAAAGGGGAGAAGGAAAAAGTGAATAATAGAGTGTCAGTCATTTCAAACAATGTTTCTCTACAAACATACAGCTCACAAGAGACTGTATCATGTAGTGATGATAAAGAGGAATTCCACCAAAATGATACATTTGTATAATGATTAAGATATTAGCAAGGCCATTCATAGTGGTTTGGTATGAAATGCTTTAGAAAATGCTTGCGAAACATACAGAGTCTGAACAGTTCACAGTGGTGGTGAATGGAACCAGACGTCTGAGGAGTTTAATGTCTAAATGCTCCCTCAAAGTAGGTGTTGGCTGAAAATGAGTTTGGTTCATGCAGGATGTTTCAGGTTTATACATAAAATATCATTATTTTTGTATCAGATACTAAGATCTTTGGCTCCCATCACCACCATTGTGAAATAATCTGGATGTGTAAGTTTCTCAACAATTAACAAGTTTCACATTAACTTTCATTCAGAATGACTACATTATTTTTTATAAAAATCGGTAGGAACACACCTTAATGAGAAACTCCGGTGATCTGACTGGCTCATGTTGCTTGTGATGGTTACAGATGACTCCCCTGAATCAGAGTCATCTCCTATTTCTGTTCCCTCATCATCCTCATCGGTCTCCTCCTCCTCATCATAATCATCCTCAACAGCTTTGACATCCTTTTTATATGCAATCCACCTCGAAACCTTTGCAGCCACCTTTGCGTCTCTTGGGGTGTTGTAGAGATCACTGAGATCACTTGAAGCCGGAGCGACACTTTGAACAGGTGTCGAGGCACAGAGAGGAATGGACAGGGGTTTCGAATGGACAGTGTTGGTCGTTAGTGCCGGCTTGACTGAGGAGGATGAATCTGAATCTGGGAGCATGGAGGTGCTTTCTGATGTTTGAAATATTTTAGTGTCTTTTGTTTCTGGAGGAATTCCTTGGTTTTGGAGGAATTCCTTGCATTTGCTCTGTGATGCAGAAGGGTCCTTTAGATCAAAGTGGGATTTATTGTTGACATTGGGACTATTTCTAACCTTTACCTCAGCTGATTCCATGCTTTTCAGGTTTGAATGGCTAGCTTTGGAGAAATCTGGCTCATCCTGATGCCTGTTCTTCACTGTCATTTTACTGTCATCCTTATCGTTGTCCTTGGCCTCTTTACTTGGATCAGATGAGGTTTTTATTGTCAAGCCATTTTTTGCTGTGATCTGGATGGGCCCACTCATTTCAAGGGGGCTCACACCCTCCTCACAGACTTTGCTCTTACTAAAGAGGTTCTCTCCCAGGTTTCTTGTGTTCCAGGTCCCTTTCCATTCACTTAAGGCCTTATCCGAATTGCTCTTGCTCACTCCTGCCACCCGTCTTGACGGTTCAGGGACCGATAAAGATCTTCTGGGACAAGGGGCCTGGGACATGCTCTGGTTTTGTTGGGCAAGAGCCTCAAATTTGTGGATTGTGCTTCTCACTGAATCCACCGATGGTACTTGGACCTTTTCTTGCAAACTCTGCTTTTTCATTCTTGGAAGTGTGGAGGAACCAAGCACAGACTTCTCCTCGTTGCCCTTCTGTTTTTCACAATCGACTGTCGTACTTCGGTATAACTGAGGTTTGGGTTGACCACTAACTTCTTTAGCCGACAGAGTCCATTGTTGTAGGCCGTGGAGTTGTATTCTTGGACTGGTCTCCATGACTTTGACATTAGGTGAATTATCAGCCTTTGTCTCCAACAGCTCATCTCTTTCAACATCTTTCCTGATGCTTTCATGCCTAGTATCAAGCACAGCTTTGCAAGGAGTGCTTGGGTCACCAGCTAAATATGAAGACCCAGTCCCAAAAGCTCTAGACATGGCAGTTGCACTAGTTTTGCCCCTTGCTCTATCTAGGGAATGTGTTCTAAGCACCACAGAGTCTCCCATTTGTGTTCTACCATTCCGTTCAGTCATCAGTTCTGTTGAATCTTTTCCAAGGGGTCTATCCTTAGACACTGGGGGCACCGTCATGTTAGATGGGCTATCTTTTGTCACACTCCTGTTGGGTAAAACTGATATGGCTGAAGTGAAATTATTTATTATTTTGTTTCTCGGGAAGGTAGCAGCCTTCTCTGTGTTGTTTGAAGGACTCCTCCACTGACTGAACGAGGAAGAGGTTGGGGAACCAAGCACAGAATCATTGCTGGGCCTGTTATTTGAATTTAAATTTGAATCGATAGCATCTGAGCTGGCAAACCAGTCCTCAACAGGAGCAGAGTTGCGCTTTGAACGGATAAAGTCTCTGCGGTTTGCATCAGAGTTATCCTCCAATGCAGTCAAACCATACAGTCTCCCAATTCTGTCCAGTATTGTTTGGTTTCCAGTTGTTTCGCCGTCTTTTGATTTGCTGAGCTGAGGCCGCAGTTGAACCTCTGTCTGATCTGGCTTGGAACTACTATGTCCAGATTGCCACCAGGGATTTTTCCTGTCTTCTGTGCTGTCCTGCCTATCTTTCAGAGGAAATCTGGTTGGGAGAGACTGGCCACCTTTCGCCCGTTCCAGGGCAAGAGCCACCTGGCCCGCTCCAGACGTTTTGGGGAAATTGTTTACACTGCTATTCTGCTTTCCTTGACCAATTGCATTGTAAGCTTGAATTTTTAAAGATACATTATTTGATGGGCTGGTCGGTTCCATTGGCTTTTGGCTGTTGACTTGCCCATTCTCCTCCAAACTCTCAGAGCGTCTTGCAGGAATCACTTTCGAGACAGCAGCATTCCTGAACATTGCACCCTGATTCTGCTTTTCCCTGTCACATCTCCAGCCTAAGCTCTTGCTCCTATGTGTCAGATTTGCTCCTCTCCATTCTGTTCTTCCTCTGTCTCTGGTGCTAGCGTGGTCTGGTTTCTCTCGAGCCACATCACTTGTCTTAGAGACGATGGGCAACTCTGGGTCCTTAACAGCACAGACCTGATTCAGAGGTCTATGTGTCCTTTCCTCAGAGTTCGGAGATGGAGGAGAACGAGGACGTACTCTGAGCACCTCCGACCTTTTATTAGTGCTGACCGCACTCACATTGTCTGTCTTCACATCTTCAAATGTATTTATTGCTTTCAGGTCCTTGGTGGATGCCAGTGTCCTCTGTCGCTCCTCGGCAGTGCGGATTTGGAACTTAGCCGCAGTAGAATGCCTCGGAGCTACCGGTATCCTCTCTTGGCCTTGTTCATCAGAACTGTTTAATTCTGTGCTTGCAGCTCCATTGATTCTCGAGGCTGATCCTGATCCATGCACAGAGTATTCAGGCACGCGATTAGACTCAACAGACGTGTCCATTTTCTTAGAGCGAGGCAAAGTCCTTGGATCACGGCGTAATCAGCGGGCAAGAAAAACACTCCCTTGATTCCCAGAATATTCTTTGTTTCAAGAAATGCTCACATTCCACACTTTTGCAACACACATGACTTCGGGTATCCATTCCAAAAGTGGGTAGCCTGTCAACTGTGTAATTCACACCACACGGCAGTATCGAGCGCGGCCGCCCAGCGTCAACGTGGCAATTTTTTGAGGAAATCCATGAAAAAAAGAGGGAACCGCTTGAAGGTCTGCAGGTGTGGTGCGCTTTTTGAACAGTCCTCTAACGTCCAGATCTAAGCAGAAGATGCTCAAAAACACAGAGCGCTCCTCAGGAAAAAGGCGACTCCTCTTGTGGCCTTAGCACTCACAAATGTTTATATCTGCTTACTCTCACACTTGGCAGTTCATTTGTTGGGACACTGTGTTTTCTTTTTGGACTGGGAAGATTGGTTAACTCCAGGCTGACAACGTTCCTTCGCTGTATTTTTCACCCACTGAATGCTGTGCTGTGGTCTATGGATTCCAGTGGTTGGTCTCTTGACTCTCTGCCTCCTATTCTGCCACAGCCTCTGTCAGGCGGTCCTGACCTCCACAGTCCTAAAAAAAGTTAGACATAGTTTTTTTTACGTTCTGCAGTAATGCCCTGTAATGCTGCGATAATTGCACCCAGGCCATATTAAGGCACCTTCCGATGGAGGCAGATAAACTTAATTATGGGAGATTTAAAAGTAAATGGCAATTAGATTACATTCACAGGGAGGGAACAGGGACAGAAAGGGGATGCAGGCGTATGCAAAAAGTCAAGGGAGGTCACATCTAACCTTAAAGGGACAGTTTGAGCCAGAATGAAAAAGCTGACCATTACTAAATGTGCTACAAACGCACTTGCTTGCAACACACAGTAGTCTGTAGAGTGTGTTTTTCCGGTTCAAAGACAGGAAAAAAAACACCCTTCTGATGACGCGTCTCGAAGGTGGAAGAAAAGAAACATGGAAATGGTCTAAAAACATAAATCTTGTCTGTCAGTTGAGGGAAAGGCATATAACGCTGTTAAATAACATAGTTTTAGGCCTGAATGTCCCTTTAAGCTTTCCCAACACCTCACAAAGGAACACAAAACACTCATTTATTCACTCTTTCATTGTTGTTAAGAGAATGTTTATCCTGCTGTGTTTACACTGCTAACATTCTTTGAGCTCTTTGTCACTCTCTTTGGCCCTACAGAACCTGATCAACAGCAAGATAACAGGTCAAACACACCAAGCCACAATCCAGACTGACACTACATACAGTAGGCATGGTAAAGAATACATACCACTTACATGTACATATGCCAGTAACACTTAAAAGGTCACAGAAATTAGCAACAGTGTAGCCACACTCTGCGAAAATTACCCCTTGGCAACATCTTCTGTTCAAGACAACAAATACTCTTTATTCTGTCAAAATAATGCTGGTTATTTAACCTCATTTTAAGCATTTGTACTTATTTTGAGAATTATTTCTTGAATTAAGCAGTAAAATGAGACAATGTTTTCAAAATTATTATTAGTACTGAATTATTTCAGTAGTGGTGAATGGAACCAGACATCCTCAGTACGAATTTCCTTCACTGTTCAAACCTACATGTGTCTTCTGAGCTCAGATTTGTAACTCTGATAAAGGTACAATAGTGGAAAATGGTATGTGATATCTGGAGACAATTTTGACACACTGCACTCTCCACTGTGAAAAGTTCTCAGAACTGTGGTAACTAACTGTGGTTTTGTCATCAGACAGTGTATTCATAACTATTTTGCCTTACCAACCATTTCATTGAGCTGAAAAATTTTAAAAATAGGTGACAAAACATCTAGAAAAATGCCTATTCCTCTCAAAACAATAAAAAAAAGCAGCGCAAGACCTGCAGTCATTCAAATCAGCTCATGCAGAATCACTTAAACCTCTGGATGAGATCAGATAAGATTATTTCCATAAAAAAACCCTCAGAAAACAAGCCTTCCATGCCTGAGGACAGTGTGTCAGTAGATAAAGAGCTCACCTGACAATCTCTATGTAATGTAAAATGTAAAGAAACTTGTTATCCTTGGCAGAAGGAGCCTCTCGTTCAGTGCGGCCGATATAGGTCAGAAGTCTTGTATTGCCAAATCAAACAGAAGCAACAGGTGCAGGTAAGGGAGGGAGGCAGGCCCAGGAAAAAGGGCAGGCTGCACCCCGTCCCGTCAGAGGAGGCAACGCCTCAGCGGCTAACAACGACTGAAACCTGACTGATTGTAAAATAAAGCACTGATTAGGAAAGAGGCTGTTCTTCAACCATCGACAGAGCAGTGGGTGGAGATGCCAAAACCTAGAACGGGCGAGTGTTAAATTACATAAACACACACACACACACACACAATGTGCATAGACACATTTGACCAAAACCGGCTTCAACCAAGCAAGCACAGAAATTTGGGTTCTATAAAACACAACCACCACCAAACAAAAAACGTTTTACATACTTTAAAGGACTGTAGGTTATGCCAGCACTGGCTCTCTCCTTCTCTCGCTATCTCATTCCTGCTCGATTGAAGTTATTATGCATCTGTAATGTGAACTTGTCAGACTGGTTCTTCATCTTCACCCTCACCCACCCACTCTCATTGTTGCACCTTCCCTTTAACTTCCCTTCCTTCTCTCTCTCTCTCCCTCTCTCTCTATATGTAGGGAAAAAGTAACCACTGGCTTAAGCACGCACACACACACACACACACACACACACACACATATATATATACACACTGCTCAAAAAAATAAACACAATGTAACTTCAAGTCAATCACACACCAAACTATACACACCAAATCAAACTGTACACTTAGGAGACAACACTGATTTACTGTCTACACTCTCTCAGTGACAATCAGTGTTGCTTCCTAAGTGTACAGTTTGATTTCACAGATGTGTGATTGACTTGAAGTTACATTGTGTTGTTAAAGTGTTCCCTTTATTTTTTTGAGCAGTTTATATATATATATATATATATATATATATATATATTAGGGCTGGGAAAGTTAACGCGTTATTATCGCGTTAACGCATT
>JBBPDB010000007.1:2051007-2065527 GCA_037974465.1 Brachypetersius altus
CGAATCCTACCTTGAGCACCACCACTGGGTCCCTGAGCAAGACCCTTAACCCCAAGTTGCTCCAGGGAGAGACTGCCGCCTGTAGGTAGGGAATGGAAGTCGCTTTGGATAAAAGTCAAGCCAGTTGAAATGGTATTTAGTCCTTATGCAGCTCGCTGCTGGAACAAAATACCCATTACTATCAGATCAGCACTATTCTCCTCTGCCTTCTATTAAATATTTGCACTTTTACTGCACTTTTAATTTTCTTTTGGGTATTATTTTGGTTTTTTTTTATCCCTCTCATTATCTTGTTTTATTTTATTCTATCTTATTCAAATCTATCTTCTATCTTCTGATTGTATTGTCCATTTCTGTAAAGCATGTTGAATGACTGGTGTTACTGTTTAGGTTTTCAATAAACTAAATTTTTTGGTCTGCAAAACTCAGATTAGCATGAAAAGGTCTTGGGTTTTATTGCTCCTATAGCATAAATCAAAACTGTCCTATTACAGAATAAAAGCAATAACTATAAATATCAATATTTATCAAATTTTTGAATTTAAAAAAATATCGTCCGAGCCCTAGTTTGGACTGATGTGAACTTTTGCTGTTGTTCCTCTTGTTTATTGAGTGTTGGCCTGCTTTAACATCAGTGAAGTCATTATTTTTCGGTTCAGTTGACCCTTTTTACAGCGTACAGATGATGACATAAGTTTCCAACTGCATGAACCCAGGCACTAACGCAGGTCAGTCAGATCAAAACAGCTTTCTGCTAGATTTAAAGATCAAAACCAAGCGAGAAGCAGCTTTGAATGCACACAGAGGCACAAACACGATTAAAAAACATAAGCACAACATAAAACGTGGAGTGTGTGAACAGTTGTCGGACTCTGTACACAGAAATTTTGAATCACAGCTCATGAAACAAGTTCAAAGTGAGGTTCTCTGCTCAGGGGCCGGTGGGAGCTCAAACCCAGCTCAGGAGGGATTTGAAACTGGGGCAGAGTAACCTGCAGTTGAACCTTCGGTCACTCCAGGGCCTAAAGAGGACTGAAACAAACAGAACTGCAGTTAGAAACTTCACCAGTTAGACATCGGCTACAACAGCACAGGCAGGTGGAGCACAGACATGGAGACGTTGACCTGCAGCTCTCCCAGCTCCAGACTAATCAAGCATGAAATGTAACTGGGAGCCAGTGGAGCTGCTGCAAGACGGTTATATGATGGATGGTGACGAAGCAGGCGGCTGAGTTCTGGACCAGTTGAAGCTTGTGGAGAGTTTTGTGAAGAGGACCGAAAAGGTTACAATAATCAACTTTACTTGGTTTTGCACCTCAAAGACTCAAACTGGACCTCAGACACTCAAGACCAGACTTGAACTGTTGCCTCAGTGAGTCAAGATTAGACTTCAACTCTTACCTTGGAGTCTCAAGACTTGACTTGTACCAGTGCCTCAAGAGACTCAAGACTCAATTCTGAACTGCATAACAAAGACTCAAGGCTCGAGTCTAGGAGATGTGATTCAGAATCTTGAGACTCTGTTTTGAGACTGGAAGATCAAAGCTGGTCTAGTCTTGACTCTCTAAGGCAGGGGTCACCCCATGAGTAGCCTGCGGACCTGTAAAACTAGCACAATTCACCAGTGAGCAGCGTCTAGCATTTAATTTTCTCCTGTTGCTGTTCTTCTTTAATCACATTTGCATCTATATAGATTTGAAAATGACAGTATCTAAGAAAAAAAAAAAAAAAGCATTTAAAACATGTTTATTATTCATGAAGTTTAGATAATTTTAGGTAAACTCTGTTCTAGTGCATCAAACTGGTAGCTCTCAGTTTCAAAAAGGTTGGTGATCCCTGCTCTAAGGTAAGAGGACAAGTCAGATCTGGATTTGTACCTCAAGAGAATGAGTTTTAACACGAGTGGCCACACAATGAAACACTCTGAGAAATTAAAAAAGAGCGGTGTTTAAGACTTTAAGCTTACAGTTTAAATCCAAAAATAAATAAAATTGTGATTTTTCTGAACAGTTCGTGATCCACTTCGCAGCTGTACTGCAGAGAACAAAACCATTTAAGAATTTCAACCCGTTTTCTAATCGGAAAGTCTTTGTAACATATTTTCGTATTAACTCTCACTAGAATGCAATGCTGAAGTCAAATATGTGACAAATAGGAATAAAAGTGTCAGTTTATTTTGATAGAAAACAGAATCATCTTGCAAAAATACAAATTCATGTTTCATTCAACCTTTACTGTCTGCGAGAAGAACTCTGTACATGCAGGTATCAAGTATTCTGATAAAAATGACTTTGTTTCATCAGTGTTTGATTGGTCAAGCTGAAACACGCTATTGCTACAAAAATACATCAATAAAAAAATAAATCAATATCAATTACAAAAATCATTTTGCACACAACAGTTACAAAAGACCTACGAAGGCATTTCAGCGATACAGTTTTAACGATTCAGGTTTGTGAATTGGTTGCAAATGCATAGATCATTTTCCTTTTACTTGCATAAAATGAAGCATAGTTTGTTGAAGAGAAACACAGGAGTTGAAGAAAAGGTTACAACTGTGCAGCAGGAAAATTGGACGATTAAACCCTTAAACTCCAACGGCCTGTTGGTGGGTCCGCACTTCACTTCCGGAACCACAGAACTGATCCGTTTCATGGTAATCTATGAACAATGAAGGTTCCCAAACGTTCGTCACGGAACCCACAGAACCTTTAAATTCTGTGGAGGTTACTCTCTTTTACGTGTTTCACTCTCAATAATGGCTCAACAGAACCAGTGAAAGGTTCTTTAGGGCCTATACATGGAATCTCCCATTTTTAATCAAGTGCCATGTTTTTAGAAATAGTCAGATTTAACATATTAACAAAATTGCTAAGTAGATTTTTTTTAAAAATTGCTAAGGCAACAAAGCAGTGCTTATTATAAACAACTCGCAGGTCAGGTTCAGGTCACGGACAAAAGAGAAAAATATGTTTGTGGGCTGCTGGGATGGCTCGGCTCTCTCAACTCAACATTAAGCTTATGGCTCTCAAAGTAGGGTCTTAATATCTACCGCCTGATTTTACATCAGACCCCAAGGTTTCGACATCCTAATCACACCCCTGGTAGCTACTAACAGAGAATTAAACTAATAACTGATTAACAAGAGTTCAAGGGTTTTATAATAAAGAGATTTTTTCCTTCACTGTCCTCATTGTAGTGAAGACCGTCAGCACTTTTAAGATCAAAACAGACGACAAAACTTCAGTACATTACATTTTCCAACATTCTGTCCGTCAGTCCAGTCAAATGGTGGATCTGGGAAGAAACTAATTGAAAAGCTACGTTCTGGTGTTGGGTGAAACACCACTGTGGTGTTATTATTGCTCCTAAATTCTTGATTGAAAATGCATGAAAAAAATAAAGCAGTAAAGAAAGTCCTTCAACACTGTTTTGTTCTTCGTACCACTGCGCACAGGGCGGGCTGGTTTAACATGTAAAGTCGTGCAAAAAGGTTGCAAAAGGTGTAAAAATGAGCTCAGACTCTCCACAGAGAACACACCCCTGCACATCTGCACGGGACACATCTTTTAGTCATGGTCCCACCTACACCAATAAAGTCTAACAGACTCCCGTCAAGCTTAACTGGCATCAAATATTTAACAGTTTTCACAAATCATTACATTTCTGCGGAAACAAAATGCCACTGATGGTCATTTGGCCTGATTTCATCATTGGTGTTCGATTCCCAAGCAGCAGAAAGCGGCAGGGTCATCCTACCCACCCAGAGAGAACAAAGTCAATGGAGCTCTTTTGGACCCTCAGCAAAGCATTTGATCTTTTTTGATTTAGGCACCAGTGGAAACGTGACTTATTTGATCTATTTCTTATGACGTATATCTGCAGATTATTAAGGGCTGTATGCCATTTTACTCAGGCTGTTTCCAGGATTCCTCGACTGCCCTGTTTGGTCCCAGTCCTGGCTGCTCTGGATCGGGTAAGCGGCCTGTTCTGAGTTAGTAACAGCATGTTTATTGAGTATAAAACAAAAAATTGCACACATACATTGTCAGAAAAAAGGCCAAATGTGTGTGCGTTGCCAGTCGGGGCGTTCAATTATCTTCATTCAGAAAAATCAACATAACGTATCTCACAGGCATATGTGAGGCAAGTTTGTGAGGCAAATCACTTTTGCATATGATTCCTAACCTAACATCATCTTCTTCGCTCTAAACTCTACAGGATCATAATTAGCAGTAGCATTATATACAGAACTAAACTCTACACATGAAAAGAGTATTAATGTTTTAAGTGCAAGCAAAAAGTCTTCATCTATGTTTGTCAGCTCCGTCACAAAGGATCTCTTTTCTAAAGAACCCGGGCGGAGCTGATCAGCCGAGGGGTGTTGTGCACTGGAGCTACGAGGCTTAGGCAACAGTCTAGTAATGAAGGCTTATAACCTTATAAGCAAATAGCACTGCATGGATTTTAGGCCTAAATCATCGCACTGGCTCCAAACGTAGAGTCAACAGTCAGGCTTGGAGACTGTTTGGAATCAATGATCAAAACCAATTCTGGCAGCAGACGAGAGCATAAAATGAGCCCAGTTTGCTAGAACTGTACAACCACACAGCTTTCGAATAATTAGGAGGACAATAGGGAGCTGTGGACACTTCAGATGCGTCCAGAACGAATGACGGAAGATTCTAACGTGACTGAGAATGCTGTAATATCCAGAATTCATCACATTTCAACTGAGGATTTTATTTTTTAAATCAGTCAAATAGCCGTTTACAGTCATCCTTGAAATACGGCAAATAAAGTATCTGAGAATAACTTTTGGGGGCATCATTTATATCCAAAATCCACACATTGGATATAAGAATATGGCAAGCAAATTGTTCAGACTGATAGATAACAGTGTGTCATCCAGTGTCTGAAACCACATAAGCGAGTCTATTACAGATTAAGGAATGACTCGACGCAGCTTGAGATTGTTCTGTGTCTGCTACAGCCTCGTAGCTCCAGGGTAAAAGCTAAAGAAGACACCAGGTGTGTCTTGGATGATCGACTACAAGCGACGGTGAGGAGAAACCAACACTTTGAGCTCCTTTGTGCCTTCACAGTTCTCCATTTCATATGAAATGTAGTCTTATTGCTTATTACTGGAATACCACTATTGCAGTTTTGTGTATCCCTGGTGTAAACACACCCATTTCCCTACCTCATAAAAGGTTCACCTCTCTGTAAGCCGAATGGAATGTGAGCCCATAGAAACCTGGTTTCTACCAGCTGATCGTTTTTCCATAGTGTGTCTTTGGGCAGTGGATCTCTATACAGCTGGTACACTGCTGTCAATTTTTCCATTATATCCCCCAGTGTACGTTTTCAACATTCACCATTTAATATCCTCAGTCTTTTCTTACATTAGTCCATGTTGAAATGAGAAATCCTTTTTTCAATTGGTACTATAATATTAAACTCCAACTCAATGTGGGAAGACTGCACTAGAAATACACCCCAATTTATGAGCTATAGTTGATCAGAGACTCTCAAACACCTGCAGGGCAGAAGAGTGTAAGTGTGAAAATGTCTTAAATACGCAGGTCACAGCAAATCTTTACCTCTGTTTTCTCAGCATCTACAGCCTTATTACAGCAGGCCGGATCTCCAAAACAAACTTAATTTTAGTCCATATCTTGTCCTAATTAGCGCTCCCCGTCTCACAGGAGATACGAGATTTCCCCACACCTGATCTCTGAACAGTTTGTGCAAATTACAGATGATGAAGCGCTGAATGCATACTTGCACCTGCAGAGCTACAAGACAAATGTCAGAATTGCACGTGTGCAAAACACCTATCAAGTGAAAAAGGTTCACATGTCCTCGACATGGACAGTAAACGTGTCATTTTATAATAAATGTTAGTGATTCATTTGTATTTTGTGTTTAAAATATGTTGAATTCATCAGATTACCAGCTTTTCACTTATAAAACCAATCACGTGACCATGGGTGCCCAAACTTATGCACATTTAAAAAAAAGACGCTTCAGATGTGTCCACACCGACTGACTGAAGATTCTAACATGTCTGAGAATGCTGTAATATCCAGAATCCGTCAGATTTCAATGGAGGATTTTTTTTTTTAAATCAGCCAAATAGCCATTTACAGTAATTCTTGAAATACTGCAAATAAAGTATCTGAAAATAACATTTGGGGGCATCTCTGTAGATCCAAAAGCATGAAGCTGCTCTGCCGTAACAGTTATTTCTTCACAGCTCCATTCATCCCGGGGTCCATCAGCCATCCTCTCTCGGCTCTCGGCTCCCTGCGTCTCTTTCTAGCAGGAGCTGGTCTGCAGGTTGCTCTCGGTGAGAATGGAGGCGATGCTGGAAGAGTCGTACAGGCCTTCGTCATCGTCATCGTCCGAGCTGAGAGCCGAAGAGTCCATGGAAATGTGTCTGGCCTGCTGGAGCTTCCTCCTGAGAATTGAGCAACAGAACGATACCTCAGCGATCACATCTCTCACCTCCATTTAAAACAAGTCAGAAAAATCAGGACAAACCGTGAGCTGTCCGTACGGACCGAGACGGTCCCAAACTAAACCAATCAAACACTTTATGACATTTATGACATTTACTGCTGAACGACTAAGGAGGAGGAGAAAAAGGAGAAGAAGCAGGAAAAGAAGATGAAGAAGAATGAGGAGGAGAAGCAGGAGATAAAATCATAATAATAATAATAATAATAATAATAATAATAATATCACAATCAAAATAATAAAATGAAATAAAAACAGATTTATCAATAATCTATGTATACAGGACCTACTAAAATATCAGCTCTGTAGCAAGTTTGAATACTAGACGCAAAAACAAACAGTGATAAATACATTCTAGTTTAACGTAAATAAGACAGAAATAGCACAAAAATAGAAGACATGATCAAATTAAATATTTAATAGAGATTTGATATGAACGACCAACTTCTTACAAGGGTTTCATAAACTGCCTTAATGGCCCTTCATAATAAAAACTAAATGAATAAATAAATGGAATGGAAAACCACTTCAGGTTTGCATTGTAATATTACACTGGAAGCCCATAGTAATCAGTTTAGATGCCTAAAACATCACACACTCACCTCATATCTCAGACTTGGCCGTGTAGTTTCTGGTTCTGTAGGACATGGTCGACTACACTTTGGCCTGAGGTGAGTCCCAGCACATCTCAGAAAGAGTGTGTGTGGTGAGGACAGTATAAGCTTGAGATAAGCAGCATGTCAGTCTAATCTGAGTGTAAGACTCATTATGGTGGAGTATTTGTGCTGCATAGGAAAGTAAAGACCTTAAGAGCTTAGAGCTGTCAACGGTCTGGACAGTCCGATCACAGGGAAACACTGACCTCTACAGGACTGCAGTGGTACTACAGCAAGACTTGATAAATGAGGGACTGCTGCTTATGTTTCTGTTATTGATGCTTCGACTGATATTGATTACTGTATAATATGCTAGTAATAGAGTCTGTTAAATGACAGTATGTTCTGCTATCAAATTGCTTATTTCTGATTTAAGCCACACCCACTTTTCAGACCGCATCAGACTGAGTAATCAAGATTATCGGTAAAGTACTTCATACAGCCAATCAGCGGCCCAGATTTCAGAACAGGCATGCTTATAGGCTTAAAACTGACTATCCAGTTATTCAAATTTGGTACTGAATGACATGAAAAATTGATTCTAACAAGACTGTTCCATTCCATTCGCTACCACTGTTAACAATTCTGATGAGCTTTCTCTAGAGCAGAGCATTTTCATTTTAGTCTACTCAGAATGTCTCTGTTTAGAACCTCTGGATGACTAGCCTCGTGTTCCTCCTCAGTTCAGGCTGAAGAGTGGAACAGACTTTTGCACAGTGTGTGTGTGTTCCTTTAAAGCTTCCATAGCTCTGAAACAGCAAGCCTTACATTTTCAGGCTCAATGATGTTATTGCGTAAAAATATTAAGAAAATCTGAGACCGTCAGTCAGGAAGCTTTAGGGAAACATACTTCAGTTCGTTCTCCAGCGCTGTAACTCGACTCTGGAGAGCCTCTTTCTGTTCCATTTGCTCCTCCATGTCTCGAACTGCTTTCCTCCGTAAGCCGTCCAACCGCTCCACCTCTCCCTCGCCTTCGTCCACCTGCCTCTTCAGCGCCTTCACGCGCAGAGCCAGCTGCACAGACAGCTCTCATCAGTGTAACAGTAAGATTGAAAAGGAAAAGACTTATATGTTTCCATAAGAGGAAACAGTTCATCCAGAGTACAGTCTAGAGTAAGAGGACATCACTAGAGAGGTGGTAGCAGCCTTGTTGGTAAAACACCTGCTTGTGAACCCGATGACCACAAAGTTGCAGGTTAAACCCGCCCACTTTCTACCATTGTGTCCTTGAGCAGGACTCTTAACCCTCAGTGTCTCCAGGGGGACTGTCCCTGTAACTAATGATTGTAAGGGCATCTGTCAAATGCCATAATAAACAACAAAAAGAAAGAAATACTTCAGTCTAAGAGTTTGCTCTACATGAGTGTGATTTTGATCCCAGGTGATGCCACAGCCATACGTAACTGTTCTCGCCCGTCGTTATGGGTAGGGTGGCCCTTCCTCTCCTGCATCACTCAGCATGATGCTAGCCACAGAAAGTGTTTAGCTGAGTGGTTAGTGTTCTAGTGTGCTGAGCTGTCCCCTGACTTTGCATTAGCATCAGTTGTAAACTCTGATGGAGCTTTACGTGACTTGGAGGAAGCTTGTGCTTTCAGCCTCCTTTCAGCCTTCAGTGGTAGTGGAATCATGCGACTAGTGGGGGTTGTAGCTATTGGATGGAACTGGACAGGACTTAAAAGGAGAGAAATTTGGAAAAAAATCTGAAAAAAGGGAAAAGGCATCACTGGACATGAGGTAAAAGTATTAGCGAAATTTGCCTAAAACAACGCTGTGCCCAAAGGTAGCTTTTACCACCCGTTCACTAATGACAAAAAAAACACCGCACTGCGTTTTCCATTTAAATGGTATTTTTTACTCATGTGATGTCTTCTCCAAACACTTTTATATGTTTTAATGAGAGCACATTTCAGTTCTGCCAGCTATAAAGCAGGGTACTACTGACAGGACAATGGTGACACGTGGATCTACTTGCAGATTTAATTATAAACGAGTGATTAGTCCAGTACGACTGACTTGGATGGTCTTAGTTGCGAAGTGGGTTGCTCTGCAGGTCAGAGTGCGAGTATTTTTAGATTTTAAATCTTCTGCTCAGGTATATTTTAGAGTTCCTGTTTAATTTCATTGTTTGCCAATAAAGCGTACTTTGAGCTTCTGGCTGCACTGAATGGGAGTAGCCATGTCGTACCTGGTCTCTCTGCTCAGACTGCTGCTGTCTTTCATCATCCAGTGTGATGTTCAGCTCTTTCAGTTTTCTCTCCAGACGCCGCTGAGATGACAGCGCTGAGTTTCTCTCTCTGCAAAACACACAGGAACACGACATATGTATCATACGTCTAACAGAGTTGAATTTTAACATTCAATGGGGATACAAGCCAAGACATTCCATACTAGGTTTGGAACCGAAGTGCACAGTGGCCTTTTTGACTCTATGGTCTTAAATTCTTTTATGTGAAACGGTGTATTTATATATTTTATATATTTTATAACTTTCTTTTTATAACTTTTTCCTTTGGAATTAAACTTCATTGCGGGCCGTTTCAGAGGGAATAATAATTTTTCAAATGTTCTGCATTTTTCAAAGGCTGAGATGTGAAGAGTCATTCAAAACCACTCCGCTACCATCCAAAGCCACCAAGAATCCTCCACGTGTCCCCTTTGTGTTTTACAGCACCGGAAAATAATAAGAGCACTGCACTTTATTTTTAAATCAGCATCTCCAGGAGTTTGACTACCATTCCAGTCCAGTATCTGTTAAACTCCTCCACAAACACCTCACTCTCCTTTATCAGGGACTGATCAGTGATCAGCTGAATCCCATCTTATTTAATGAGGAAAAGTATAAAACACTGCTGTAATCGACTCTCCTCTCACACTGAGACCAGCTGGTAAAAACATGACTAGAAGTTTGTTAAAAGTAATTATTGCCTTTTTTTTCTTTCAATTTCTGTAAACGCTGCATCATTTCTCTGATTTTGATGTTTTGTCATTTCCTTTCAAATTATGCTTTAAAGAACAATATTTTTATTTGGAAATTAACAGAAACATCGTCGGGGGAAAGCTGCTGAGTTTAATACCTGAGAATCTGAACATCATTGCAGAGCTCTTGTTTTCCAGAGTTGTATGTAATGATGGTGGTAAAACAGCGGTAAACCTGAACGTTATCTGAGAACCCATAATTACTCTATACAGACACCAGGTTCCATTCACTATCACGGCTAATAATTCGGATTAGGCTTCTCTAAAGCGAAGCAGATCATTCCACTCAGAATGCCTTTGTTCAGATCTTAATCATTTGATTTAACTTGTTGGAATTCCATTTTCTGGAAATAGAAACGAACTCTGGTTGCCTGGAGTTCAGGCAGAAAATTATAACAAATTTTCAGTACAAACAAATTGAACAAACTCTATACAGGCCTCAAAACAGACAGCTTTAAGGGGCTCTTTTGAAAACACTTAAGACATTGGATGGTCCTTTGTCCATCACTGTTTAGCAGATTACCTCTCCTCTGCTCTCAGTCGTTCCTCCATCTCTTGCAGTTTGCCCTCCAGCTGAGAAACGCCAGATGAACTACGGGACTGCCCCTCCATTTCTACTACACGAGACTTGTACTCCTTTAGCTAAATTAGGTAAAGAATAGGAAGAATACAAACATATTTAACTGTTAAGGGAACTACATTTACAAAAAATCCTAAAAGAATAGTTGTAAAAAGTTTACCTGTCTTTCCAGGGCATTTTTGTCCAGCTCCAGGTCTTGTTTGGAGGATCGTTCCTGCATTAGCTCAGACCGTAGCTGCTCAATCTGCACACAAACAGACAGACAGCACATATGTATATAGGAAACAACCTAGCGGTGGTCACATATGTATTAAAGTCAAGGGGAAAGGCTGTTTCCTCCTTTTCCAGAACATACTTTTGAGATAACTGGGGTAGGAAAGCTGTTAGATCACCCTCTTCTAAGACGATCAGTGATACCTGTACATTAACGGCTAGTTTACATTTACATTTATGGCATTTATCAGACGCTTTTATCCAAAGCGACTTTCATTCCTGACCTACAGGGGGCAGTTTCTCCCTTGAGCAGCTTGCTCAGGGACCCAGTGGTGGTGCTAAAGGTAGGATTTGAACCCATGACCTCTTGGTCTAGAGGCAAGTATCCTACCATTAGGCCACCACCACCCTCTAGTTGCTATCATGGAAGTGTGAGGGGACCATGAGGTTTTTTTTATGCAAAACTAAAACTATTTTATGCAAAACTAGACACAAATTTTCAGCATTTAAGAATTTTAGAATGACCATAACTCAAATCGCCTAGGGCCACCAGCCAACAACTGACTTGAATGGTAGACTGTATTGTTTGAGAGGACTATGTGGCCACTGAAGCAATCAAAGAATGATCCTAGAGGCACAGCTACATGTTTTTCTTACATTTACAGCATTTATCAGGCGTTTTATTTAAAGTGACTTCCATTCCCTATCTACAGGGAACAGTCTCCTGGGAGCAACTTGGGGTTAAGGGTTATGCTCAGGAACCCAGTGGTGGTGCTGAAGGTAGGATTTGAACCCACAACCTCTTGGTCCAGAGGCCACCACCACCACCACCCCAGGCCAAAAGGAACTAAAAATGGGAGGAACAGAGCCTAAGCAACTGCAGTTCTTGTGCCGACAGCTGGTGGATGCAGTAGTTTTGGGACCATTGGACTTTATCCTCAGACATGAATGCGTTTGGTGACCCCAGCCCTCTGGTGTGTTTACCTGGTCTCGGCTTCTGGTTATTCTGTCTGTCAGTAGCTCCACGCTATTCTTCTCCTCCTCCAGCTCCAGCTCCAAGTGTTTTATTTTATCCTGCAAGTGCAAACAAAGAAATGTGAATGAAACTGAAATGTGTGGAAACTGAAGTGCCTCTGTCTTGGGAAGTCGGGACGTACCTCCATGCTGCGGATGTCTCGGGAGCGCTCGTTGTAGGAGCTCCGCTGGCTCTCCAGCTCCCCTTCCAGATGTCTGAGGCGGTTAGTTATCAGCTCTTTATCCAGGATAGCGTTATCCCTCTCCTCACTGCATGACATCAGCTCTTTCTTCTGCCGGGAAACCTGGAAACACATCCGGGAGATGCTCAAACCAAGCTGTGATTATTATTGCATTTCATTTTATATAGTCACTCTTATAGTCACGCATAAACACACCACAGCGGAGAACACAGTGTGAATGATGTGAAATTCTTTCACAGACTTTAATTCATTTACCATGTGAAGCAGGGGGCTGCTGCCAGTGAGGGGTGTATGGGGATGGGACCTTGCTCAAGGGAGTTGGGATTCAAACCCACAACCTAACCACTAGGCCATACAGCTGCCCCATTATTATTTCTGCAAATAAACCTTTGGCCGCAGAATATTATAAAAAAATTTAACAATGGATTAGTAATAATAATAATAATGATTAATCCACGCCGGGAGAGTCACCACCAGGCCTGGAGATGCTCGGCCGGCCCGCTGTATCCTTGGACACCGGCTTGAACTAACTGCGCTTGTGGTTCCCACTACTTAGGCTGTTGTGCACAGGGTTCTCTTCATGGACGTCCTTTTATTCAGTTATTTGTTATTTTCTTCATCTGTATGCACTTTGAGATCTGCTAGAGTCTCTGTGAGCAGTAGTTTGGTTAAAGGGTGGTTAAATTGGCATCTCAGTAGAAGTGTACTCTCATTAGGTTGAATTAGATTTTTCTGGAAAGTTAGCAGCAGCTCCAATGAAAACAGGTGGTTTTGACAGGTTAGATCAACTGCCCCAAACTCACCTCGTCCTGGAGAGAACGGAAGGCAATCTGGGCTTTCTCCAGTTCACCCATTTTCTCTTTGCTGCTTTTCTGCAAGTCCTGCTGCTCTTTCCTCCACTTCTCTTTCTGCTCGTCTAGCTGGGACTGCAGCAGCTGCACCGACTGACTCGAGTCAGCGGACAACCGCTCAATCTGCGGAAAAGAGAAAGGTGGATGTTGAAATGAAGTTCTGATCAAATGAATATTCCGAAGGGAGATCTAATGAAAATTCTCTCAAATGTCCAAAATGACCTATTAAAAATGAAGCTCTAATAAAATTAACATCCGTTATGAAACTGTAACATCAAGAATGACTTAATTTGAAAAAATTAAAACTAGAACTAGAATAAAATTCGAGTAAGTTTATCTTAGAAAATAACAAGCACAAAGATCTAATAGAATTATGATCCTGTATGACGTTTTAATTGACAGAATGAAAATCTAATGAGTCAAAATCAAGAATAAAGTCTTAATAAAAAGCTGAACTAATAAATTAATCCACAATGCCTTATTTTTCCAAACGTGGTGATCAAATTTAAAGGCCGTTAACATGATGGTCATGAATAGATCATTACAATGTGAGTAAGAGCATGATACGATTTATCATTTAATTTTTTTCTAAACCGTTTCAAATATTGAATGGAACATTTTACTGCTTTCAATTAAAAGTAAAAATGCATTTACAAAACTATATTGTATGCAATTATTGTACATTTTAAAAATGAAACAAATAAGACAAGCGTTCGGTGACGTGCACACACATCTTTGTTGAGTTTGTCCACTGTCCTCTCCAGCTGTCTCCTCTGTTCGCCCAGCTGTGCGTTCTCCTTGCGGAGTGTCTCTCTCTCCCTGTCTCTCTCGTCCAGAGTGCGGCCCAGTTCGTCTCTTTCCTGGTCGAGTCTGGAGCCGAGGCGTTTGGCCTCTTCCAGCTGCTGCCTCAGCCTCCTGCTCTCCTCATGCAGCTCCTGCTCCGACTCCAAACTCTGGCACACCCGCTCCTGCAGCTGCGACTAGAGACAGAGGGAGGAGTTAAAGGGGTTGTTCATATTTTGCGCCTAAAAAAGCGTGGAAAACTGTAGACGCGTCGTTTTCTCCTTCTTTCCAAAAGCGCTTGTGCTCAGAAAGTGTCTGTCGTTGCTAAACAACCATCAGCCGCGCTGTCCATTAATTTCAGCAATGGATTTCCACCGACGAAAAACCCTTGCTGAAACTCTGCTACACGATTTATTTACGCAGAAAAGAAAAAAAAAAAAACGCCGCAGTGTTTGGGTTCACCCCGTTCTTCAAAGCCTGCTTCAGACTCGACAAGGACCAGTTGGATTATATTTTAGGAAAAGTTTGGGGGCTTGACAAATCAAAGTTCAGGAAATCCCTGGACCACAATGATGAGCTGCGCCTCCGTGTTTCTGCTGAGGCGTCAGTGTAATAGAAAAGGCGAGGAAGCTAATTGGTTAAATCTTGTCACATGACCCGCGGTGCGCTTGCGGCATTCTGAAAAGTTGAGATGTTTTCAACTCGCCGCGGTGCGTACGCGC
>JBBPDB010000007.1:2098574-2119655 GCA_037974465.1 Brachypetersius altus
AGAATTCAAATGAGCCATTTTAATTTAGATTAATCTAGATTAATTCCAAGATTACAATGAGATTAATCTATGCCCACTCTAATATATATATATATATATATATATATATATATATCTTATATATAGATAAATTAATACACAAATTACTTTGCCTCCATTACAGTGAGTGGGTTGTGGAAAATATACATCTATAGTTTTATCTATTGGTTTAATATGGATAAATTAATACACAAATGACTATGCCTCCGTTAGAGTGGGTGAGTTGTACATGCTGAGTTGTGTAATAGAGCTCCATCGGCTCTGTCCGCTTCTCTCCATAGCTTTATTCCCACCGGCGCTGCGCAGCTCCTATAGTCCTCCTGCTCACTGAACACTCACCACTCATTTTCCCCACTTTAGCCTCTTCCACGCCTCTAGCCAATGCCCTGTATTGTATCAGGGACCTGCTCGGCCCTGATGGTGGAATGAGGCCGAAATCAAGATGTGCTCAGAAGATAGCGGTGCAGAAACACATTGTTCAGAATTAACGCACTGTTAGTGTTGATGTGGCCGTGCTCATCCTCGTCTGTTTTATACTGGAACAGTTATGAAGAGTTTTACTTTGGTGGGTTTTTGTATTAATCTGCACATAATGTTTGTTTTACAGCAGTGACTCTGTATTTTATAATGTGACTTAAGATCAAATGCAGTTTTTTCCTTTTTTATTTATTTTTCCTTAGTCTAAATGTGGCCAATCAGCCAAAACACAAGAAAAATCAGTTAGTTAGTTTAATCCTTAAGCTTTGTTGTCTCTGGGTGAATAGGACCCCCGTCCCTAGCCAGCATGGGCATCTGTTCGTTGACCAGACAGAATTGTTGGTTAGTGTTCTCCTCCAAACGTGTTGAAGCTGTCCTATGAATAGCGACAGCTGGAGGAAGCGCATGCTCACCTTCACCCTCCCAGTGTTCGTGGTCTTCTATAATTGGGGGAGTCATAGCCTGTGGGTAGAATTGTGATTTATGCAATAAATGCAATAATTATTTCACATAAAGTCAAACTTGTATTGGTCACATCTGGATTCAGTGGAACACTGGACATTTGATTTTTTCCACCAATCCATTCTTTTAACCACCTGGTTTTATATCTGAGCACCCCAGTACACCATGTGTTTCAGTTACTGCTTAGCTACATTAGCCTTGCATTTACAGCAATTTGGCAGATGCTTTTACCCATAGCGACTCACAGTAATGAGTAACTTTGCGGTCAATGAGTTCACAGGCAAGCGTTTTACCCACTAGGCTACAATCACGCCCCGGTAGAAAAATTATATGAGAACTAAAGGAGCACAGTCTCTGCTTATGGACCCCATTTATTTGTATTAGTCTCAGTCCTATATATGTTCTATTCTAACCATTCTGTACTTTCTCTCTTTGTGTGCTTAGCATGAGCGCGAGCAGATCATGACCACCAACGTCTGGCTCACTCAGGTCAGTTTTGCTTTATGAAACACATCTCCTCCTTTACCTCCCGCCCTGTCCAGCCTTCTTGCTCACACACCAAAGGGTCTGGTGCACGCATGAGTGAACCCAGGGTCTGTAGCACCTGAGGTATGGCCAGGCTGTGCCAGCTGAATCATGCTTATGTGTTCTTCACGCGAAAAAGTGATGCATGGCAGGAGTGTGTGTGTGTGTGTGTGTGTGTGTGTGTGTACTGGTGTGGGAGAAGTATGGGGTGAAGGCTGAAAGGTAATTAATTTGATGGCCTTTTTCCTGATCAAAGCCTCGCTGAAAGTATGTTACATCACCATCACCATCGCCATCACTAGACATTCATTACTCCGTGTGTTTGGGTGTTAGGAGGACAGCTATTTGTTATGGCTATTTAACGGCCTCACCCAGTGCGTATTTAATCAGGTCAAATTTATGGGCTGCTGCTCTTGCTCGTGCTTTTTTAATCAGGCAAAATCAATCTTCACTGAACGTCACTGAACGTTAGCATCGGCACGAATGGATCACTTGCTTTGGCAATTCGCTTGCATATTGTTGGTCTTGAGGCTGGATGTCTGCTTTTTAATGGCACTTTTATTTCAAGAGCTCTTGCAAAGGGTCCATATCATGATCATTTCTTTTTTTTACCAAAACTGCTTGATCTAGTTGTATACAAGTTTTAATCTCTGGATTCATTGCTCCTGTGATGTCACAAAAGATGCATTTATCCAATCAGAACAGAAGTCAGTTTTTAAAACTACATAAAGACAGAAAATGGCTTTTAAAATGAATCATGGTACAATAAACCACACAAATATAATAAGTTGACCTAAATTATTGTTTGCATTTTAACCATCTGCTTAATTGTGCAGGAGTGGCAGGACTACCGTCTGACGTGGGTCCCGGAGGAGTTTGACGGCATGAAGAAGGTCCGCCTGCCTTCCAAACACATCTGGCTGCCAGATGTTGTGCTCTACAACAAGTGAGTGTTGGGCACTTCCGTGATCTGTCAGTTCGTAGGCCTGTGCTGTGCTGAGTATTGGGAGTAGTCATAGTAGGGGTTGCCACTAGTAGGCGCTGTGGTCAGCAGTTGACTAGTCAGGGTTGATGCCTGAAATACAGTGGTAGGAAAAACAACCCAGGAGGAATGTTCAGAAAACAGAAATACTGGCCAAGGTCAATTCCGCGTAGAACAACCTTTAATGCAGGGCACATCTTGCACGCCAAAACGTAGCACCTGCTGCTAGCAAGTTACCAACAATAGACCTCCAGAACACAACAGCTACTTTTTTCAATGATTCATTCACTCATTTTATAACCCACTTATCCTAACTGGTCGACAGGTCAAGTCCCCAGTTTGCATAATTATGCAATCCCTGCCCTTTTCGCTCTTGAGTGACCCGGATAGCTCTTGCACTCTCTTCAACACTTTGAAGAGCACATTAGTGACCATGAAAGCTTTACCTTAATCACAGTCACTAAAGCTTCTCCTGGAAATCTGTCTGAAAGCTCTCCAGAGCTGGAGTCTGACCTTGCAGGACACTAGTTCATATGTGTGTATATATGGTGACCAACCCTCCTCCTGAGGTTTTACTTTCTTGCAGTTCCAACCCTAATCTAAGACACATGATCCATCTCAGCAAGCTAATCATGGTCTTCAGAGTCAGTATTGGTTTGGATGAGGATTAGAAGATTAGAAGCTCTGTAGCAAGGCTCTGGTTTGAAAAACGGAAAGAAAGCCTGAACTGGTACATTTTCAGGAACAGCATTGGTCAACTCAGGGTCAAGGGACCTGATTCTGCTCAAGAAGTCAGTTAAATTAGGTTTTTATTGAAAAATAATTATTCTTTTCAATGCTAAGACTTTATGGGACCAACATATCATACTTGTAATAGTATCTACGAGACAGGGGGTGCAAAAATGTATCCCATCTAATTTGGATAAGAATTCGAACTACTCATCCGCAAAGAGCCAGTAGAAATGTTTCTGCTTGAACAAATCACAGGCCCTTCCCAGTATCAGTTTGGCAGAACAGGCTGGACACAGCTTGAATGGAGCTAATTGTGTTCTTTTCTAAAATGTAATAAAAAATATGTATAATGATGAATGTAAATGTATAACTCTAGGAGTACTGTTTCAGTTACCTCTTGCCTGTTTCTTTCAGTGCCGATGGGATGTATGAGGTGTCTTTCTACTCCAATGCTGTGGTCTCCCATGACGGCAGCGTGTTCTGGCTTCCACCGGCAATCTACAAGAGCGCCTGCAAGATCGAGGTGAAGCACTTCCCATTCGACCAGCAGAACTGCACGCTCAGCTTCCGTTCCTGGACATACGACAGGACTGAAGTAGACTTGGTGCTGCGAGCCGAAGTGGCCAGCATGGATGACTTCACGCCCAGTGGAGAGTGGGACATCATCGCCTTACCGGGGCGTCGCAATGAGAACCCGTCTGACCCTACCTACGTGGACATCACCTATGACTTCATCATTCGCCGCAAGCCACTCTTTTACACCATCAACCTCATCATCCCTTGTGTCCTCATAACATCTCTGGCCATCCTGGTCTTCTACCTACCTTCCGACTGCGGTGAGAAGATGACCTTGTGCATCTCTGTTCTTCTTGCACTCACGGTGTTCCTGCTGCTTATTTCCAAGATCGTGCCCCCGACCTCGCTGGACGTCCCGCTGGTGGGCAAGTATCTGATGTTCACCATGGTCCTGGTTACCTTCTCCATTGTAACCAGCGTTTGTGTCTTAAATGTGCACCACCGCTCGCCCACCACCCACACCATGCCCCCGTGGGTCAAGCTGGTCTTCCTCGACAAGCTGCCTGCCTTGCTTTTCATGCGGCAGCCACGGAACAGCAGTGAGCGCCAGCGCCTTCGCCAACGACGCCGGGCAAACGAAAGGCGGGAGGGTGGCCGTGGTGGCCTGATGGCTGGGCTGGGCCTTGGAATCCCTTCGGAAAGTGGAGAGGCATGCACATGCTATGTGAACCGCGCCTCCGTCAAGCAGTTTGGAGCCGAGCTGGGGGGAGGCAGTGGAGGCGGAGGCAATGGAGGCAGTTCCATGGACGGATTAAATGGGTTGAGGGAGGGTGGGCGCGAGGGCAGGGAAGGGGCCTCTACACCCTTGCAAAGCTCAGCTCTGTCACGAGGGAAGCAGCAACAGCAGCAGCAGCAGCAGCCGCAGCCAACCACAGTCCTCACCCAGGCCCTGCTGGGGCAGGCCTGCCCAGGTTTTGAGGAGGCCGTGGACGGGGTACGCTTCATTGCCAACCACATGAAGAGTGAGGACGACGACCGCAGTGTGAGTTGCTTTATACATATAGATTGCTTCAGTCAGAAATGCTTATCGTTAACACAGTACATGCTCATGGAATAAAAGTAAATGCCAACATGGAAATCTTTGTTGGGGATCTGAGTGCCATGGCCTAAAGGTACACCCACCGCTGCTCCAGGTGTTCAGTTGTGCATATAGCCATATAATCTCCATATGAGAGCAGTTTCAAATAGGATGAATTTAGACCAACTACCAGCTCAAGTAGTTCAAAATCAGTCTCCAAGTTGTAAGAGGTGTTCCCGCCACTCAGCTAGGGAGCAGTGGAATTGCATTTTCCAGAGTGAACAACTTGAGCGGCTAATGCTCTTGTGGCTGAATGCAAAAAGACCCTAGTAGTAGCAACGTTCCAACATCTCACAACAACAACGATAACAACAATAATAATAATAACAATAATAATAATAATAATATGAAGAAGAAGTAGAAGTTGGAATTGTATAGCAGCTTTTTGCATTCAAGGACACTTTATAATAACAAACCATACTCAAAATACACAAACACACTGATCCCCAGCTGGCAGGTGGTCTCTGACGGTACTCAGCTTCTCGAGTAGTCAGAGTGCGGAGTTGCCAATTCAGAGACTAGTGAATGTCCCTTGCCACAGGTCAAGTCCCCTGCTTGCGTAATTGTCAAACTTTGTTGCCAAAGTGAAAACTCCACATCAATATGGTGCAAGAACCCTGTTTTGTGGTCCAGTCAAATTCCACTTCACCTCACAGCCTGGTTCAGCTGCACCAGCGTGATGCAAAACTGTGGCTCATGGTCCAGTCAGACTCCACCGTCATCATGCAAGGACCCGTATAGCAACTCTCATGGCTCATGGCCTTAAGCTTCAAAAGCAGTCAGACTCCATCACCACAGGGAAGGGTTTAGAGTGATGGGTATGTGGATGCTTTGATAGGAGCAGTAGAGAACAGAATACACAGTGCAGTGTCACCTACAAATCATACAAAGTTACTAAATACGTTTTTTTCTTCATAACGCTTGTCTGGCATTAGATTTTTTCTTTGTTGCTGTTCACCTGTCCACCTTCTGGACCTGAATTTACCAAAGTGTAAAAAAAAAATTGTAATCGTGCCCCTCGGGTTATGTTGCGCCCCGGAAGAAAAATGCATTGACCCTAGCTGCCTTGTTACCGCCTGAAGGAGCCTCAAGCGTGAGGGTGTTTTTCTGCGGCACTGACCCGCAGCTTTGTCCTTATTGAAAGAGATCACACTGCAATGCCACAACACTGCAGAGACCTAACACTCCGCATGACTCATGTAGCACTAGGTAAAGGGTGGCATTGTAAAGGCCTATAAAACGATCTTAAATCTAAGTACCTGTTTTCAAAAATAGCATGGCAAGGCAACATTTCCAATCAGTGTCCAATATTCTTACACCTACCAGGAAAACATGTTAGCCATATTGCAAAGGTAGCACATGTAGTACATAGTCATATCCCAATGGTAATAGGTTTTAAATAAGACTCAGTTCCAATTCGTTGTGCTGCAAAGGGAGCCCTGCCAATCTGAGCTTCTTCTCTGTTTTCCCCTCCATCCATTTTTAATTGCCATTGTCCACATATAGTGTTCAGCTGCATAGATCCATCTGGTCACATGGTATCACTAAGCGGGGACTGTATGTGGTTTGATGAAGCAGGGATGTGGAGGCTGTGACAGGCAGTCTCAAAGCATTAAACAGCACGGATATGTGCTCTCTCTCCCCCACGGCACTGTGCATCATCAAATCCACACTCACTCGCTGGCTTTTAAATAGCATACAGCCCTATACTTCTGAAGCAGCCTCACTCGGAGTTACGCAAACAGAACGATATAAATATCCAGGTAAATTTGGAGGGAGGACGTAATTCACCTGTGGTCGACTATAGTCCTTGTCTTGGCATAATACCTTATCTGTCAATAGTCAGGAACTCCACAGGAACCACAGTGTGGATCACACACAGCAGTGTAGCTGGACTGAACACCTCATTGCCACTATATTGAAGGCAAAATTGTGATGACTGGGCTAGAGTATCTCCAAAACAACAGTCTTTGTGGGGTGTTCTCAGTATGCAATGGCCAGTGCCAACCAAGAGGGGCCCAAATAAGGCTGACTGGTGACCCAGTGCAGTGGTCCAAAGGTGATCAGGGAAGGCTAGTTTGTCTGGTCTGATCCTATAGAAGAGCTGCTGTAGCACAAACTGCTGAAAAGGTTGCCTAGGTCTATGATAGAAAGGTGTCAGAACGCACAGTGTAGACACAGACTGGTCAGATTGCCCATGCTAACCCCTGTCCACCTCCAAAAGCACCTACAATGTGCTCTGGGCAAAGGCTCCTGGAATTCATGTGGATGGCAATTGGCATTACCTACCTCAGCATAGTGCAAACAATACAGACAATCCTTCATGGCAGTGTTCCCTAACGGCAGAAGCCTCTTTCAGTATGATGTGTCCTGCCTCACTGCAAACACTTGCGGAGTTTGAGGAGTTCAAGGTGTTGATTTGGCCTTAAAATTCCCCAAATCTCAGTCTGATCAACCATGTGATGGACAAACTCGTCTAAGACCTTAATATATGTATATATGTACTTATGGTGAGCTGTCAGTTTAGTGATGCAGTCGAATGTGAGAGATGATCAGCTTTTCTTAAAGAACAGGGTTAGCATGGGGTTCCCTTCAGAGAGAATTAAGAGGCTCTGCTCATTCTGCCCATCATCTGTACTTCATCCCCATGGTTACGGGTGGTCTCCATGCCGACCCTCTTTGGCAGCCATCGCCGTGGTAACAGTGCAAGTCCCTCTGTGTCTCACCTCATTAGAGCAGTGTGGCGGAATGAAGTCTCTGTGCACATTAACCTTTTCCCTGACCTCTCTCTCTCTCCTTCCCTCTCTCATTTTCCCTACAACACATATCTCACTCCCACTCTTTTTCTCTGTTTCTCTCTCGCATCATTTTTCTCATTACTCTTTTTGTACCTTTTGCTTCTCAACGTGTTATCTCTGTCCTCCCATCCTCTCCTCCCGCTCTTCCTTCAACACTGTCCGAACTCTCTCTCTCTCTCTCTCTCTCTCTCTCTCTCTCTCTCTCTCTCTCTTCTCTCTGTCTCTTTCTCTCACAGGTGAGCGAGGACTGGAAGTATGTTGCCATGGTGATTGACCGCCTCTTCCTCTGGATCTTCGTCTTTGTCTGCGTCTTTGGCACGGTAGGGATGTTCCTCCAGCCGCTCTTTCAGAACTCGTCCAAGACGCTTATCAACACACCCGGCTGACCGGTTGGCCATCTGAAACAAACCTTTGGACACTTCACGGCCATGTGGAGGCTGAACGGACGAAGGGGAGAGGGAGGGCCTGCCCAGGGGGAGGGGGACTGGGACTGTTTTGCGTGGGGCTTTGGATTGCGCCCATAATCTGCTAGGTTTATATGATGACTTTTTGGAATATCTAAACACAAACAATTACCATCATTCGTTTTTTTTGGCCCAGTACACCTTTTTCCAACCTCTCTCTCCTCCCTTTGAGTGACAAACTCCAGAAGCCGAAAAATAGAGAGAGATAGAGAACACTTTGCTCTACCAGCCAATCGGTGTCGAGAATGAGCCACTGACGCCCACAAAGCTCCATCTTCTGACAGCCACCAAGCATTACAGACTTGTGACCGCTAATTATCATTGGCGAGCCCATCAAAGAAAGGTGGTCTTCCCATGTTTATGCGATGGCATTTCTTATCTCCACTCATTCTGAACAGATTTGTTTCTCATAGTCTAGAGGCCTAACACACTTTTAGTGCATTGCAGTACCGGCGTCATTGTTTCCTGTTGCGTGATCCTTGTTTTTGATCGAGCTAATGGTCCTTTTTGGGCTTTGATGCAGTATGTATTATTTTAATTAATCTACTCAGAATGTGTTATCAAGTATAACCACTAATGACCATACACATTGATGAGAAAATTATGACAAACAATGTGAGGCAGCAGATGGACGTAATGAAGCCCATTGAAAGGGGTTGCCAGTTGATCAGGGATTACTTCATACAAGAGGATCTATGAGGGGAATATGACACATTTTTGGTTGCTGGGAGATTGAACAATCTCAGCTCTTTTAGAAGAGACTACACAGACGGAGAATCAGGTCAGATTTTCAGAATTAGACAAAATGCTAAACCATGAGAATCTACCTGCATAAAAACGCTTGGTTCTGTTACAGCTGTGGTACACATATCAGACTGAAGCAATTTTGCACTGTTTCTTGTAGGGCCTGACCAATATAAAATTGTCCTTATTATGCATTTTAAACTGCTTTGCTGACCACTGATCAGCTACAACGTTAAAACCAATGACAGGTAACGTGAATAACACTGATAATCATGTTACAGTGGCACCTGTCGAGGGGTAGGATATATTACATAGCTGATGTGAGGATATGCGTCAGGATCTAAGCACCTGTGAAGATGAAAGTGTAGATAACTGGGTCGGAGGATCTCCAAAATGCCAAGACTTTTTCAAGGTTTGTTATAGGTATGCAGGAGTTAGTATTTACCAAAAGTGGTCCAAGAAAAGAGGACAAGAAGGCTAGATCTGTGTGATCTGCTCCCATTGTAGCATAAACTGCTGAAAAAGTACATGCCGGCTCTGACAGAAAGGTATTAGAACACTGTGTATGGGTCGGAGTTCCCTTACTGACTCCTGTCCATCACCAAAAGTGCCGAAAATGGACACATAAGAATCAGAACTGGACCATGGGACAATGGAGGAAGGTGGCTGCTTCTAATGAATAGGTGCATGTGCGTCGGTTTCCTAGAGAAGAGGTGGCATCAGGGAAGAAGGCAAGCCAACGAAGGTGTGATGCTCACGGCAATGATCTGCTGGGAAACCTTGGGTCCTCACATTCATTTACTTTGATACTTACCACCAACCCAACCTTTGCTGCAGGTCAAAGACACCCCTTCATTGCAACATTGCACCCCTCTTAGCATCCAAAAGTCCACAGGGGAACCTACACAATATTAGGCAAGTGGTTTGATTGTTTCAGCTGATCAGTGTTTGAAATTGAAAATGCAAACAGTATTTGACAGAAGTGGCTTAACATATTGGTCAGGGAAGGCCTCATTAGCGCCCCCTTGTGCATGACATTGTGGATGCTGTTGAAAACTGTTTTATTTATTATCTGTATTTTTCCTAGACGACAATGCCGATAAATTCTTGGAACCTTCATTTTGGCCAAAAGATATGTTGGTCAGGCTCTACTGTTTTGCTACTGCTCTCCTTTTTCATCCCTTCCACTCCACTCCACATTTCCTCTCCAGTTCCAATCATACATAATACCTGTGAGCAGCTGTAACTTCTGTTACCGTGTGTTATGAATGACTGTGTGCGCGCCACACAGTGTATTATTAATGATTCTGGTCGATCTCATTTGCAGTGCTGGGTAACAATACACTCCTGCACTACATTTGTACCTTTATTGCACCACTCTCAGCCTCTCCTTTCAACTGTCGTAGCTCCTCGCTTTAATCTCTTTACCCTTTGCCTTCGAATCCTTCCCTTAGAGAAATATCATGCTACCTTAATAATAAGTATCATGGTATGATTATGAATATCAATACAGCTCTTTATTACCTATGTGCAGGATATCCTTAGAAATCCAGGCCATCTGGGCCACCGTATCCTGCTCATTCTTTTGTGCCACTTCAATTGCAGCAATTTCAGTTTCGAGCTAGAATCAACGTTTTTTTTTTCACAAAGCAGCATCACTTTGTGAACTTTCTGAGGTCTCATTTTTCTTAGAACTTGAAAGAAGGATTATATGGTGAGAGTAGGGCTATGATGATTAGTTAACAAAGTCATAGTTGCCTGCTTAGAAGCACTCTATTACATTCATATGATACACACGGCCATTCTGACAGACTGCAGTACACTACAGGAAGCATAGGGGGCATCTCCTGCTGCAAGAAGGATCATGATGGAGGTACTGTAATAAAGTGAGAAGAAATGGCAAATCTTATAATGGTTTGCTTGGTTGATTAATTAATGGAATTACAGTCCATAGATTAACTGATTATAGACATAATAGTTGCAGGTATAGCTAAGGGTCTGTTCCTGTGATTCATCGCTGTCCTTCTGGTGCTCCTGCCACTGGTCCTGCACCATGCATTATTGCCTGAGGGATTCAGGGCAGACCAACAGAGCCGTTCACAGACAGTACAGCTGTGCCACACTGCTTTTACATTCCAGAAAAGGACTCCAGGAAGATATAAGTCTACCTTGCCATGAGATCTATGTGTTAGCCAATAAATGTGCACCCCCTATACATATCTTAAACACACCCTCCTTACACACAGCCTTCCTCTGCCTGACCCCTCACCTCACCTTAATCTGTTCAATAAAAGTTGGAGGTTCGTTACTCTCTTTGTGTGTTTTGTTTTTTGGTAAATGTAAGCGAAGTCACTAAGACATCTCTCTTCATGCTCTGTATCAGTTTTCAAAAAAGTTCCAAGAAGATGTGGCGGTTCTGTGTGCTATCAAAACTAGAGGGAAGCAGAGTTGGCTTTAGGGGTCAACTATCAGGTAATCCCCTCTTAGATCATTGTTCAAGTACTGTTTATTGTACGGGACACCAGCATTGTTCCCACTATGGCACTGTATCCTGCCCCTTTTGGAGCCGCTTGGACAAAAACCAGTGAGGCCAACAGTGTCTTTAAAATGTGATCTTTATTATAATGTGGAAGAGTGGTCTTACAGTGATCAAAGACAAAAAAAGGTTTTAAAAAACAAAGGAAAGAAAAGGGAATGACAATATTCACATATTCAACAATGACCATCATTGAACTGGATCTCACTCACTCCCTCGCTTTTCAATTTTCACTCAAGATTTTTTTTCTGGGAGGGGTTTACAGCACATGGCCACGGCCAGTGGCGTATTTCACCCACCTACAGATGAGTGTGTGGTGTTTTTCTGCACTCCTAGGTGGGTAAGGATCGTAGCTCAGGTCTGTCCCCCCTTCCTTTCATTTCCCCTCCTTTCTCTCCCCACTTCCCCACCCTCCGTCATTCAGTGGTCAAGTGTTGGCTTGAGTTTAGAGAGACAGGGTGGTACCTAGTCTTTCTTGGTGGTCTTCTTTTCGTCCTGGTGGTACTCCAGGAAGAAGTCGTTGCAGGCCACGGTGAGTGCCCCCACCAGTATAATGAACTCTGTGAAGTCCACCTCACCATCGTTGTTGGAGTCTAAGTCACCCATCACCTTGTCCACAGCATCCTTGTCCTGAGCGTTCTGTTGGAGTGAGTGGACATTAACCCTCAGTGCCAGTTATCACCAGCAATAAGACAACAGCTAACTCTCTCATAGCTATTTGAAACAAGCGAAGAAATGACATAGAAAGAGTGAAATCTAAACGTTGCTTGTTTAAGGTATTGGATTATATATAATGCCGAAGTTTTCAGAAGGTACTGTAGAAGGTTTTTAATGTTGTTACCCCCAGGTAGTTTCCTAGCTCCTGTGTCAGCATCTCCTTGAGTTCCGCCCTGCTGAGCGTGTACTTGTCTCCCTCATTGCCGGAATATTTGTGGAAGGTTTGGATCATCAGCTGCATGGCGTTCTCCAGGGTGGAGGCGTTCTCTGAGTTCAGGACAGACATTCTGTGGAGAGAAGGACCAAGATGGAGGGATTGGTTCGTGCTCAAGCGCACGGGCTGAGACTCGGGAAGGTTGTATTTTTGGGGCCTATTAAATATGGAAAAAGGCCAAAGGAGGCTTATTTCGGCCGGACCCTAAAAATACGCAGAATAAAAAAAACAAAGGCAGAGGCTGTTTCCAGGACACCATGCTGACACATACTCTCACGCCACTTCCAGCTGCGTGTGTGTGTTTTGGTGGTGGGGTGGTGTAGGGAGGAGGGGTCTTTAACTAGAGAAGGGAAATGTGAGCCGTCTGATAAGAGTGAAATCCGAAACCGAGAAAAACACATTCAGATATTGGAGAGCTGGAAAGGAAGCTCAGCTTAACCCTCACTGCATTGGACTCAGATAAGAACACACACACAGACACACACACATACATATTCATACACACAGCCAAGAACGGAGTTGTGATCCCAGTTTGTGAGCTGTTAAGAAGATTGGATTCTGGCAGACATTCGCCGAAGGACACGTGTACATTGGTGCCGTTACAGAGGCAAAGCAACATCATCGGAGCTTCGGGACACATTCAGGCCAGGTATACCGAAGCCAGATTAACTGCAGTTATGTAACTGCCTAAAGCGAGTTTTAGCGCTCAACTTTATATATGCAGGGCCTTTTGCACTTTAAAAGTAATTCAAACCTGTTGTAAAAAATAGAACATTCTAATTTAATAGAAGAACATGAACACAACATGAATTATATAAGATCAAAACCTTGTATCTACAACATGGTAACTTTTCAGGAGAAGCTAAAAGTATTGGGTTAACATTAATATATACACATATTAGGTTATTATTACTTTTGGACCGTTTCTGTTGGTCCGTTCATCATGATTCTTTTGTCATGTAACGCTGGTCTTTGTAATACAGTCAACGTATAATACACTAATTTTGGATGAAATCGTTTAGAATATAAATGAGTAGATTTTTTACTTAAGCTCTTATCACTTGATGAATGTGTCCTTTGGCTTTGGTTCAATGTGGGACTATATTTACAAACGAGTATCAACTGTTGGACCAATAGCACGGATCCAAAATCAGGATTTTTCATTCTGTAAAATTCCTATAAAACCTTCTACAACAGGTTTTGTTATCAAAGTTAGCAGAGAATGCATTCTTTGTAGCATCATTCATACAGATACTACGGCATCAGTTTGACCAGAGAACATTTAGATGGATGCCACCATCTTCATTCTATACATTTTTTAAACATGTTTACCCTAATATTGATTAACATGGTGTTTTAAATGCACTATTAAAAATAACAAGCTAATTGCTATAAGATCTGTGGACTATATGGAGACTCCTGGAACCACTTGCATTTCAGTGAGGTCTTGAATAACCATCAACTGAGAGGCTTTTTAAGCTCCCAAAACTGTCTCTTCTACGGAACCCTACTTCCACATTCTCCATCCCATTCTGCTCACTTCCTCCCATCCATCCATCCATCAATGCATCCACCCCATTCCTCCTCTTACCTGGAAGCTGAAGGAGGGCTGCCTCTCGTCGAAGGAAAAGCGAAGGACGCAGGCTGGTTTAGAGGAGAAGAGATTGACACTGAGTTATATACGGCTCTTTCTCCTCCCCTTCCCCTCCTCTTTCTCTCCATCCTTCCATTACCTATGCCCACCTGTCACCATTCTCCCCTCCCCTTCTGCTTACGCGCCTTCTACCCATGTTCTACTTCGCCAAAGGCCCAAAAGCTCATTATTAAAACATTACACTCATTTCGGGTGGGTTTTGTGGCACATGTTTTTAACCCTTCGCTGCCAAACAGCAACAGACTTTCTTGATCTTGAAGCCGAGACAAACAGATGACCCTCAGGTGTAGTTATATGTCCTAGCGCTTGTCACATTAAACTTTTAGAGTTGCGGCAGCACCAGCACCCCGATCTAAATGATTAACCTACTGTAATCGATGTCGCAGACATCCCTGTATTCCTCTGAGGGCACAAAACTGGGCCAGCACTGTGTTTAAATGAATACAGCTCAACTAAATACAGCAGTGTACAACTGTTCTCGTTTATTCCACCTGTTGTGCACATCAATCACAACAGCAATATACAGCTCTGGAATAAATAAGAGAGCACTGCGAAACTGTTCAGTTTCTCAGGTTTTATCTTTTATAGGTGCAAGCATTGAACTGAACAGCTTTGCCTTCGGTTTTAAGAACTGCTGACAATATTTCTCCTCATTTCCAAATAAAGATATTGTTCTGTAAATGAACATTAAAACTAATCTCTGGTTCTCTCTTAAACACAATGGTAATAATGAGCTTTGAGGAGCTTCTAGTAGTGTTTCACCTCCAACTGGCCTCAGTGTGAGAGGAGAGAGTCGATTACAGCAGTGTTTTATACTTTTCCTCATTCAATAAGATGGGATTCAGCTGATCACTGATCAGTCCCTCATAAAGCAGAATCAGGTTGTCACTCATAGAGATTTAAAAATAAATTGCAGTGGTCTCTTATTGTTGTATAGTTATGAGCACTGAGAATAGTTTGGCAAAAACCTTATACCAGCTTATGTAGTCCATCAACCAATCTTTGGGGTCCACATTTGGCTTCTCTCTGCTCACTCAAACCATATCCAGATCTTATTTAAGGTTGAACAAACAATACATATGGTGTAATTTACTGCTTTGCGAATGCATGTAGTCCTAAACCACAGCTACAAGTCTGCGCCACCTTAATGAAGGCTTTGATTTAAGAGACATTTGAGGATGTATTTTTCCTGCAGAGGCAATTCTACACTAATGTACATGAATTCGCCTCTTTATTGACTGATCTTGTTGGATTTTAGGTGGATTTGTTCTTTACACTGTTTTCAATGATCAAGGACCAAGCAAAAAAAGCAAAATTCTCTCCTATAAAGGCGAATGTGTGTTTGAAGGAAATAAGATCGATGTTTAAAGCCTTGATGTGAACCTAAAATGTGAGTCTTCTTAAAGCAGTTACACAGATTTTTCCCAATTTCTGCACAGTTCAGTTCCTGAGGTGGAAAGCTATTTAGAGCAGTTCAATATGAAATTGCTGAGAAACTGGCGACTGGGAATCAGGGTGTAGCATTTGATTTACTATCCAAATCCACCAGTTAATCATACATGTTGTACAAGTTGTTCTATGTAATGTTGATGATGGTAAAATAGAGGCAAATCTGGAAAAAAATTATTTTCTTTGCTGAATGCCTTACGATGCCCTGCATGTGTCCCTCCCTCCCTCAAGCATATTACAGTGTATCTGTATTCAGTTTGTGCAATAAATATCTGAGGGAGCTTTTACACTCTTTAGGATGTCTGGTTCCACTCACTACCACTGCAAACAATTTCTTCATGCAAACATTTTTAAAAGGTGGGGATTTCTTCTTAAATATTTAAAGCGGTGACTCAGCGATTACTCTAGGGGTGCATAAACTTTATTAGTGTAGTCTGATAATGTTACACGCCAAACAACGCCATATGGCACCAGAATAGCTGTTACTAAGACTTCAGGCCCTAGGGTTGTTGTTGAGGATGTGTGTGGTGTGTGTGTGGTGTGTGTGTGTGTGTGTGTGTTTGGTGGGTAGGTTGGTGCTGACCAAGGTCATAAAAATGTTGATGTCACACCAGATCTTGTTGCACAGGTTGACAAGCCATCATTTATTGAATGGCGTCCATATGCACCTGCCAGCCAAGTTTTGGGATGGTTCCTGCTGAATCACATTCACACACACAAATACACACACACACACACACACACACACACACACACACACAATGTCTACAAACAAGACTTGTGTGTGTGTAGAGGCCGGTGATGGATTAGAGTCTTAGTTAAGCCAGGGCAGTGTTTAGTTAACGTGTAGTATTAACCCCATGTAGCTGATCATGTTCTGTATGTCTGAGTGTATCAGGTTGCACTAAGCGAAGCTTTGGATGGATGGCCTAATGGAATACAATAGCATCAGTTTGTGTGTGTGTGTGTGTGTGTAAGTGTGATCATGTAGTTTCCATATGCTAGTATGCAAACAGCCATGCTTGTGTTATATTTAGCCAGTCAAATAAATGGCTATTAGATGAACGGTCATTAAAGGCCTGGTTATTAAATTAAAGAAGAGTTATTAAGTCCAGTATAATATGACAAAGCCTCATTAGGAGGTCATTTTGCTTTGTGAACCCTATACTGTAGCCAACATATCCAGTGACAAGATTAGTTTCATGGGGTCATTAAGTTAGGGTGTTTTACATTAAGGTCAAATGTGCAACTGCACTAACTGACCTCCTTACTGGACACTAAAGCTCAGACTGTTATTGGGCATTTTCAATAACGGCAAGACTAACACCTACAATGCTGTGTCATCTGGAGGAATGACCCTCACTATTTTTTGTGAATGCCAACTTTGAAAAACTGTCAAAAAATTTACAACAATGAAAGCTCAGGTGGGTGGATGGACCAGGTCAGATTAGCTGGCCACAAACATATCATGTTAAGATGGGTAACATTAAACCCAGTGAAACTCAACATTGTTAGCTCGGTGCTAAAATAACCCTAAAACATATGCTGTGTTCCATTTACCTCAAAACTTCGAGATGATGTCACATCCAAGTTGACCGTCCTCCATTACAATAAAAACCCAAAAGCCAGGTCCAGGTCCGGTCAGCCCTCTGTTTGCCAATATTAGCAACACAGTTTTTTTCCGCAGGGTTATGTTCCAAGAGCACCCACGTATAGTGAAAAGACGGGTTGTTGTTTTGGTTAAAAAAATGCCTAAAAATTTTAGAAGTGTAAACCCTACATATGCCCCAGATATGCTCCCAGAACACTTTAAACTACTTTAAAGGGTAATGCAAAGGTAAATAAATAATCAGAATCAGTTGCTTAAAAAAGTTAGCATTAGCAGCTTGCAGCGAGCCAAAACAATGTTGAAATAACTCTCTCTACCCACATGTTTAGACAGGGCACAGCTTACTAATTCTAAGTAAATTGAGATAAGTGTTGAAAATTGGGGGGTGAGGGTGAAAACACTAAAATATGAGGACAAGACATGGAGCAGGCATGCTACATGCTGCAGCAGCCTTTTCGTCGTCTTCTTTTTATGACATTGACAACTTTTCAGTGTTTTACCACCACCCCTGGACTGGTGGCGGTAATACAGTTCCGTTCTCAGAAAAAATGAATGCTGATCCGCGTAAAACCAAAGGGTTACTGTACTAGTTGATAACAGTGCATTATGCTGTACATACAAATACCTTAGCATCATGTTACAAACACTACAGCATTGTGTGTGCACAGTTGTTTAACTGTACTATGTTTACAACTGATTTGATGAGGCAAATAAGACAAAAGTGCTACTAAAGAGTGTTTACATTATCTTTCACCACTGTAAACGCACAGGGAAGCCATCTTGGATTTTGAGGTTGAGGTTTGGCGAGGTCAGGTCTCTGACCAGTTAACCAAATCTGACCTGCCAGGCAAACCAGTCAGATCACAGAACCAGTCCGACCAGCTTACCAAATCCCTCTAAAACCATCAGGCCAATCCAGCCAGACTGTGAACCTGGGAACTAGCTTAAACCATCTTGTTGAGCTGGGATTTGTTAACCTGGATATGTGGAAAAAATGGCCAGTTCTGTCACAACACTGCCTGTACCCAAGAAATTTGGAGAAACAGACTGAAAAGAAGAGAGTAAAATATACTTCACACGTGTGCAAACTTTGTTCTCTTGTGTGAACATGTCTATGATATATCATCACCAGTCCAGGAGAACGAGTAAAGCACCACAGTGGTTGTTGGAATAACAGCAGATCCTGTTTTCAGAGGCTAAGAATTGCTCTCTGTTGCCCCCCGGTCTTTTTTTTTTTACCCCCATAGTTACCACTACAAAACCAAACGCCTTCATTGTACCTCTTAAAATTACCTTAAATTTGACCCTTATTCCCCATACAGGAAATTAAGGAAAATTAAGGGGGAAAGTGCCCTAATTAAGGCTGATTAAGGGGTAAAACTACTGATTTTTTCCCTTTTTAAAATTAGCCGCTTAAGAAGTAAATCCTTCTGAATGAATGCCTACAATTTAAGATAAAGGGGTTTCACACACATGCCTTAAATCGAATTGTTAAGGTTGAATTAAGAGGTCGGTTTCACAAATTAATGGCCACTTAATTCAAATGAAGGGGTTTTGGTGTATTTTCATGGGTAAATTAAGGCAGGGTTAAGCACATTTTAAGTACATTGTGTTTTGTAGTGAACATAGCCATCATAAAACATTCCAGTTGCTACAGATCATTGTGAGAATTCAAATTATACTGCATACTTTATAGTGTAATTATTACATACAGTATATATATTATTAATCTGCAGATAGTAACAATAAACATGGGTGAGCACATTTTGACCCTCTGTTGACCGAGCACCAGGTTGTTTAGCTAATGTTAATGTTAGCACTAGTAGCTCATCAGTAGCTAACAGCTTCAGCTGCCCAGCGACTCAACAAGTCACTTGTGATTGAATATGCCTTTTAATAATTCCTTTTTTTTTAAATTCAAAGTGCACATTTGGGATAGTCCACTATATCACAGAGGGAGTGTCGTGATCATTTGAAAATGTGAAGTTTTCCTGGTAAAAATGAGGGGGAAAGTGCTTTCTATTCAGGTTAAACTATCTCCCACCACAATGTAGAGAATTAATTTTGCCAGGTTTGTGTCTGGGTTCCATGCATTTCCTCCCTCAGTGATTTATTTCGACACACCTGCGGTACGCCGAAGGACTGAATGCACCAACAAGAGCCGTTTAAAGTTTTAATCATCATGTAATATAAGATACAAAAACACTTATGAGACACAAATCAACTGAACATCAGTGCTGCATTTCATATATGACTGCAGGAGATGACTACACTGGGTGTTATTTTGGCTTCCAGTCAATTTTTCTCCATTGCACATTGCCAACATTCAATGACATTCGGTAGCCATGGCACATTATAGTTCATCAGTATTTGCAAAAATAGTGTTTCCCAGTCCTGGTCCTGTAGGACCAGACATTTTAGTGCTTTAGTGTTTTGGTCCCAAAACGGCTCATTCAGCTCATCAGCAACTGAATAAGAGCTTCAAATTTGGTAAGATGCACAATATGGCAGAGGCATAATGTGATACACAAAATCATTGTCATGATACACAATGGGAATCCTGACATTTTGTTGTTTTTTTTAGATTTGCTGACAAGACACAAAGCAGACAGCAGCAATGCTATTATTAAAGCTATAAAACAATGCTTTTTTGTTTTTATTCAGTAAAAATATAGGTAAAATGTTATTTTTGGCAACTGGTGACAAAATAAATAATGGCATAATGTGATATGAATGGATTTATGTGCAGTTTTAATTTGATGGTTTTGATGATACTGTGATGTAATTTAGCACAACAAAGCTAAAGTATATTGCCCACCCCTTGTTAGCATGGCCAGTTTTAGGGGTATTTTGAAGAACATGAAGGCACAAAGGCTTAGGTTGGTTGAGCATTGGGTGCTGTGGACTAGTCTCAGTTGGCCGCTGTCCCTGTTTTCCTCTCGCTCATCACATTCGCCAGGTAACCCACCAGGCTCAGATATTCCTGGAAGCTGACCTTCCCATCCTGGTTATCATCCAGGTTTCGCATCATGTCCTTCACATCTGATGAGCTGTCTGTGTTCTGTGAGATGAGAATAAGTTACAAACCATTAGTCTCTGTAATCTAGATGTTTAGGATTAGGATCAGTTTCATACAACAGCTGATGAGCAAAAGCCTTTACAACATTAACTAGGTGTATTACTGTAGGGTCGACACTAAGATGCATCTCCAAGGGCTGTGGTATCCTTACAGACATGATGCCTCCAAGCTGAGTCTGGACCAGCTTCTGGAAGCTCTTGGCTCCAAGATTGTCCTTCCCATGGGCTGAGCTCAGAAACTGCGTAACCACTGTCTTAATGGCAGACTCCATCTCTAGACCTACAGAGAGAGAAGAAGAGTAAGAAGACATGGAACGAGACAAATAATGAAAAGATTGCCACTGTTATATAAGTGAAGAGAAAAATTTCAAAGATTTAATGTACTTCAATGTGGAGATAATGAATATGCATTAATATGCTTAAATTGTGCTGGTAAATTTGAGACCTCCATTGAGGAACTTCTTCTCAAACACTGCGATCTGAGGTTCATTGGATGGAAAACTCAAGGTACTGAAACGGAGGTCAGCGTGACCGAACAACAGTTCAGAATTGGGGCAGCAACAGGAAGGGTTAGACTCTGGAAAACGGATGACCGGAGGAGTGTGCTGATGTTAGAATAGTTAAGGAGCTTGAAGGAGGGAGGAGGGCAGAGTGGAGAAATGCATAGAGCCGGAGAGTCTATGTTAAAAGACAAAGGAACCTGTGATCTTTGACGGACACTCGATATCCGCTCAGGCTACCAGCAGGCTATGGGCTCACGTTACCCAAGGGGTTGCCTGCTGCCTGTCTGTTACCTACTCCGTCTTCACCAAAACACCAACACACACCCACACAGGTTTATTTCCAAACAACATCAACACATGTCCCATACCAGCGTAGTCTAAAAATAAAAGGTAACTATTTTTTCAAGGTATCTCTCTCTCTCTCTCTCTCTCTCTCTCTCTCTA
>JBBPDB010000007.1:2119755-2136994 GCA_037974465.1 Brachypetersius altus
AACGTCTGTAAGACCAAGGAGCTGGTGGTGGACTTCAGAAGGAGTCAGCAGCGCGTCTACAAGCCCCTCAACATCAAATTTTACTTACATCTATACTTGTATTTACTTGTACTCATTTCTTCATTTTATTTGGGTTTCAGAAAATATCCAGATTTTAATTTATAATTTACTTATTCTTCTAATGTTTGCACAGTCAGTAAAGGAGCGGTTCAGGATACATTTCACTGTGTGTTGTACTTGTATGACTGCATGCAACAAATAAAGAATCTCGAATCTTGAATCTTGTAGTATGAGTGTTTTAATCAGATACAGGTTTCAATCAGGCTGGGTGTTTTGAATTCCCAGATTTCACACCGGTGGAAGTTGTCCGATTAGATTTCTCTCTCACACACACACACACACACACACACACACACACACCTTATCCACCTTGTGAGAAAAAAGATAACTGATATTTAAAATCAGGTTTATGCTAGTTTTAAATATGGACCACCCAAAGGGCCTGTCTATGTCTTTGACTGACTGACTGACTGACTGACACCCTCAAATGCTACCAATAACAATGGAATGCATTCCTTAAAACACACATGGGTCCTTAAAACACACCATGGGTCTATGTAGGTCAGCTCTACTCAAACACAGACATCTGAAGCATCTGAAGCATGTTACAGACATCTGAGAACAACAGTGGTCACCCACCCTGGTGCTGGAGATCTACTTTCCTGCCACGCTCAGTTCCCACCTGCCTCTTACATGCTGCCCCTCCCCCTTTCTTAACACTTCAGCCAATGACGGACTGCTGAAGAAGCTCATTAGTGGTGCTGGCGTTGCAGATTGTTGCTGGATCTGGATCTCCATGACCAGGGTTGGTGCCCGCTGGTGTAGTGTACTCTTCATACACTGAATCAGTAAAGCCAGAGTCTTGAGAACCATAAACACACACGCAACAGTGAGATCCTGCTGGTGTGGGTTTCCTCTCTTTCAGTAAAACAAAAGCGGCGTCAATGCTAACAGCGCCCTCTTCAGCCTGATAAACACAGCTTTACTAGTGAAACCTAAATTCTGTCATACATGAACACACCACAACACACAGAGTGAACAGCACAAAACCTTTCCTCTGCATTTAACCCATTCACCAAGTGAAGCAGCGGGCAGCCAGAACACAGCGACTTCAATTACGACGTCACTCAATTTGGGTGACTGTTTAAAGACGCGTGAACCACATGCAAAAAGATAACGGAGACTAAAGACACTTTTCCCTTTTTGTACTACAAAGCATCTAGATGACACAAGGTATCTGTTCTTTATATTCTCTTAAGGAGTTTATGTATTATATTGAGTATTACTACTACTACTGTTAAAGTGCTGTGATTCTGAAGTAAAAGTAAAGTCACACATGAACACAGCACAGCACAAGAGTGTGAAATTCTTTCTCTGCATTCAACCCATTCACCAAGTGAAGCAGGGGGCTGCCGCCAACGAGGGGCGCCCATGGAGCAGTGTGTGGGGAAGAGTACCTCAGTGGTGTCATTAGCAGGGATTCAAACCCACAACCTTCTGATTGCAGGGGCAACTCCCTAAGCACAAGGTCACCAGCAGCCCCAAGTCAATGTTATATTGGCAAGTGATAATTCTAAAAAAAACAATAACACGTCACATCAAAACAACACGCATCATAAACACTTAACGTGATAAACATCATGCTGATGGAAACCCAGCAAAACCTGTACTGCAGAGCCTCATTTTAAACTAGTCACACACAACACAAAGACAACTAGCACTCTAACACTAGTGATGCTGAACAAGGAGAAGCCACAAAGATTCCAAAGGCTTCCAGAGGCTTCTATTATAAGAGTGTGTGGTGTGTGGCAGCAAGGCAGGGCATTAAAATGCTATTTCTCTCGTCTCTCCCTTTCATAAACACACACACACACACTTCTGTCCATTACATTACACAAATACCTGACTCACCATAACAATGGTATCAGATCACACATGCACACTAAATGTTCACATGCACATTAGAGGGGTGGGGGGGCGCTGAAAGACAGAAAAGAGAGGTTGGAGGAGAAGAGATATTCTCGCTCACGCTCCCTCCCCCACAATCACTGACCACAACATGATGGGAGGGGCATATAAGAGAGCGAGAGATAGAGAGATTAATATTTAATCAAAGGAAAGTCTTTTAAGCCACAATTGTGAGTTTGTGTGTGTGTGTGTGTGTGTGTGTGTGGATGTTCTGATACACTGTGAAAGCAATGCTTTTGGATCATGATGTGAATATATGAATGAGTGTGGGGGTGCTTATGCCTGTATGTGTTTTACCTGGTAACCTGAGTTCTGGTGTTAAAGTCCAGCGCTCTCATCGACTGCAGTACTTCCACACAGCCCATATACTGCAGAAACAGGGGAACACATAATGAAACATATTAAACTAAGCCACTTCCTGCATCTCTCTCTCTCTCTCTCACACACACACACACACCAACTCAAGAGAAAACGAATTTCCGGTGAAAGCCTTTGTCATTCAACATTGTGTATTTGGTGGGACTATCTGGACACAACGCTCTGAGGCTACAGAAAATACAAGATCTGTGTTCAGCAGCCTGGGGCTGGTCATAAAACATAAAATTACAAAGGACACTTGTTTCACAGGGAGAACGTATTTGCACAACACTAAAACTCCCCGGGCTGGTTTCCTGGACATGGGTTTGGCCAGTCTCCATGTTCGGGTAGGTTTAGTCTGGGTTTCTGGAGGCAGACTCCTGTCCGACCATAAAGGTCTTGTTTGAGAACATGTTCTAGAATACACCTAACTTAATTTCCTCAATATTACAGAACATCATGATAATGGGTTTTATATGAATGGTGCGTTACGGTGCTACAGGAATAGCTCAGTCATTAACGTGTGTCTAGCAGAGAATCAAAGCTAATGCTAACTTTTGACCACAGGCTTCCGGTTGTTGTTAGCAATGCTAGCATGTGTGGTTGAATGGTTACTAATACCATGTTAAAGGAACAGTTCAATCATACATGCTAATGTTGCTAACAGTGAACCAGAGAGCATGATATCATATGAATAATGCTAACCACTGACTACTGGCTTTGATTCATTGTTGGGAACTTTAGCATTACTGAACTACTTGACTATGGAGCTGAGATATGAAGAACTTTCAGTCACTTTTATTAATGTTGACCAAGAGATTTACAGTTTTAAGGCGCCTGGTCCACGTAGCTACCCAGGTTTTAAGGTTGGTGCTAGCTCAGTTCCTCAGCAGATACTGGAAGTACTGGAAACTATTAGGACTGGACACCTGGTTGAGATGGAGCCGCACACAGAAAATATACGCTGCGCTTTAAGAAGGAGCTTCTACCGCATATTGGCCACCACTCGCTCAAAAGGGAGCTTACCCTGCAGCTTGAGTCGACTAAGGTTAAGCGGTCAAACGTTGTCACCCATGAAATTAGGAGACCTGCCTGGCCTTGAAAGAATCTCTCGACTGCTTAATCAGCCATTGCAGGAACTGCAGCAGTTTCCTGAATTACCAGAAATATTGCTATGATTTGTGGAAGCTCTGAGACACATTAAACTCCAGTATGTTGTTCTGTAATATGCTGTTGCGAGGTGGTGCATCCATGCTGAAAGCACAGCCCTGTTTCATAGTAATGAAAGAGGACTAATTTGCTTTGCAGCTGCTGTGTGTGTGTGTGTGAGTCAGAGGAACAGTCACAGTGGCTTTGCAGACTACACATTACGTGGAATTCAATCACATTATGACACCATATTGGGTGTGAAAGAGCGCGAAGGAGAGAGAGAGAGAGAGAGAGAGAGAGAGAGAACTGCTAGCCTCCATTAACACGGAGAGGTTTTGTTGTAAAATGTGTGCCACAGAATAATGACGGAGCGGTAATTAACTTAATTATTAATTTACTTACCATTCAATTATCAAAAAACTTAATCTCACTGATCAGCCATAACGTTAAAATCGCCACCAAATCACCTCTGACTTCTGAAGGTGGGGTGTGTTTTCTGCACCGTTAACAGCTGACCCTTTAAATGCTGCGAGGTGCCTGACTGGAACGTCCAACAGATTCTAGAACGTCCAACTCCTCAAACTCAAAGCATTCCTGAAGAATTATACCCATAATGCATCCTGGTGTCATCCTTTTCGAAGGTAAGGGACACCCAGGCGTTAAGGTTAAGATTAGAATGACAGTTAGATGCTGGGATAAGGTTAAGGTTTAGAACCCTATTCCTGGTGATCTACCTTCTTGAGAACTCTAGTTCCAACCACATTCTGCAACACCTGCTCAGGCTAATGAACTTTTTCAGAAGTCCCTGATAGGCTGGAGCATTAAGTAAGGGGGGGGGGGGTATTCAACCCAAACTGGATTTTTGTCCAAACAATATGTATTTAACGCAAGCTGGAGCTAAACACAGCAAGAAATCGATCTTCAGGAGGAGGGTTGGTGACCACGGGTTTAGAGCACTGCATGGACATCAAGTTTCACCAACCCTGCCCTGGCATACCCCTGCCTCCGGGAAGCGCTTGTTCATTGGGAAAAACTGTGTGTACCCTATTTTTTTTTTGGTCTTCTCAATGCTGCAGTGTAATGGTTTTCCAATATAGTCCTGCAGACCCGCCGTCCTCCATACTTCATAATTTCTATAATTATCGGCTCCTAACACTCCTAACTCCTAATCCAGTTGATCAGCCAATTATCAAGTAAGTGGGTCAGATGTGGTGAGTCAGGAAGTTCAAGAAACAGTGCAGGAATGTGGGTTCTACCTGCTCTGAATGGTGCTGGGAACCCACATTCCTGTGCTGCTCAGAGCAGGGAGAACACCAACATTTGTAGGCCTCTAAGACCAAGATTGGGAACCACTACCACAACCCCAGTGCTTTCTGCTAGAGAGAAAACTGTCAGTAATATGGTAAAAATCTGCAGGGAGGAAGAACGACATGAAAAATGCAATGAATAAACAACAAGTAAAAATCAAAAATGGACAAGCTTTAGCTAAAAAGACTGGTCTTACCCTGACGCTGTAGGAGACCCCGGTGGTGCTGACCACATTGTCTGAGTGCAGCCATCCTCGGGTAGGCTTGTTTACAAAGGAGCCATGGCGCGTCCACTCATCTCCACCCAGCTGGCCCCCTTCCACGCGGGCCCTCCGTGATGCCCCACCCAGCCGGTTCATGTCCTGTGGGGGGCGAGGAGGGGGAGAGGGAGCAGTTAGGGAGGGGCGAGGAGGACCAGAAGAAGAGGAGGCGGCAGGTGTGTCCTGCATCTCACGGCTCCCAGTTACTTGCTCGTGCCGGCTGCCAGCCTTCGGGCTCGGCAGCAGAGTGGCTGACATCCCCAGCCGTAGGGACCCCATCCTGGGGAAGAAGGAGCACAGCGTGGTGGGGCTGTTCTCGGCCCGCCGTGGGGAAGAAGCGGGCGGGAGGATAGGGGCAAGGGAAGAGGAGGAGAGTGAAGAAGGGATGCCTGGAGGAGTGAGGGGGGTGAGAGGAGCGGAGGATGGAAGAGAGGGATTGGAGGCTGTCTCGTCCGTCGAGCTGAAAGAGTCGCTCCTAAACGGGGCATATTTCGTTTTAGGGACGAGCTCCATTTTGATACGTCTGTCGCAGTGACTTTCAGCCGAATTACAAATGCTTTATGTCGTCTTTACGTCTCTCCAAGTGTCTCTTTCGAAAAAATCACAAACCGGTCCTCTCTTTTCTGTTTCGGTTGTCAGGTTCTCTACTGATCCCTTCATTGTTGGACCACGGAGACGACAGTGCAGCGACAGCTCAGTTCGTGAACATCAGAAGAGAGATAAAGGTGAGCGACAGGGAAGAGAGAGCCAAAGTAGAAGTGAGTGTCAGAGAAAATGGAACAGACAGCGTCTCTAGTCAAATCCCAGATCTCACAGATGTTGACATCAGTGTCGTCACACGGCGTCCGTTAAAAGCCGTGTGAAGGTGTTTGCATCAGATCTTAGCCTGCATAGAGATCAAATATGGTTTACCCCTTATATTAGCTTCATCGCAGAGCACCACTTGCTCAATTGAATCTTAGTGATTGTCGTCTAAATTATACCTGTTTGTTGGTTGCTTTCGAAAGATATGTGTCACAGAGAGAGAAAGAGAGAGGCGAAGCTCAGAGAGACATTTGATGTGTGTTACTGTTTGCATGTGCTAGACTCCACTTCAGTAGTTCTTGTCCGACAGAGTCCCATAAAAAGCCTATTAGATGCAGCTGAGACTAAGAGAAGAGGCTTCCAGCGGACAGACAGATCAATATAGAATGGAGAGGGAACGAGAGAGAGACGGAGAGAGAGAAAATGGATGGAAAGCACTGAACCAGGGAACACTTATCACTTAACGAAAAACAGAATTGCTCCAGTAAGAGAGGATTAGCGAGAACATCGTCCTCCACATGACAAGAACAAAAGGTTCAGAATGTCCCAGTTAAAGAAGTACAAATCACAAAATCCCACTGAGTGGTTTAGGAACTATACTTAGTCCTGGTTAAAAGTACTATATACACACGATAATCATCTCGTCCTGATGCAACATTCAAGAGACTGAATGAGATCACGCAGTCCTCGACAAACAGATGCAGCTGGAAAAAGAAATGGGCCCAGACCAAGACCACAGAAAGCACCAAGACTGGTCTGGGTTGAACTCACTTGGCCAACTTTTTCCCTTCTCTTTCACCGCGACCATGCCTTTTTCACTCCCTTTCTTTCTTCCTCCAAATGATTCGGGGTCCCCTGTCATCCAGCTGTATCCTCTCTCTCTCTTTCTCCTCCTCCTCCTCTTCCCTCCTCTTCCAGATCACCTCCGGCTGAGCTTCCCTCCCTCCTTCGGCGCTCTTTCCCTTCCCTCGGTCGCCCTCTCTATCCTTCCTTTCCTGGAAACCCTCCCTAAGTCTCCAGACCGTGTACTGGGCCCTGGTCCTTCTCTCCTCCTCCTCCCGCTCCCGCTCCCTCTCCTTCTCCCGCTCTCTCTCGATTACACTCGCCCTCTTCTTCCAGATGATCTCTCTTTCCCCCGCTCCCCCTCCCACGTCTTCTCTCCCGTTCTCCAGGCTGCCTCCTTTATTGCTCTTCCTCTTAGTTATGAAAATAGGAAAAGAGCGCCGTTCTAAGGTCCTGACTGCCTCTCGGTTCTGCTTTCAGACAATAACTAAGAACCAATGATCCAATTCTAATAAGAGTCCGACTGTAAAACAACCCTTGAGTTTCCTAAGTAGATTGTTAAGATCACACATAATATAGGTGTGCATGCATATAGAAATATGGTCGGTTTAGAAAAAAGGTGAACTGTCCTAACAGCACTACAAACGTTTGTTTAATGTTCTAGAAACAATGTGAAAACGTGCCTATAGAAAAGATAAGGTTGAGCACCATTAGTGGAACTTCTCAGATCGTGGGTTTTAGGTTGAGAAAGAGAGGCCCTGAAATAATCTTGTACAATGAGAACCAGGGTAAATAGTGTCATGTGCTAGAATTACGTTTTGCAGTGATAAACCACCGAAGCTCTTAACGACTGAGCTCCCACAGGAATGACAAACGCCAGCTTGTCAGCCTAACGATAATGAGACCTGATTGGCTCAGTCTGAAGTTCCGCCCTCAGAGATCTTGAGCGAGAGGGGCTCATTAAAGGCTGACTGGAAAATCAATCACGCGCTCATTACTCTAAATGACACCTTGAACCCGAGGAACAGTCCCATCAGACGAAGCAGGTCTTGATAAATCAGTTTCCTGAGAGAAAAGCTACCCTGAAAGCAGCTTGACTTAAGTCCGTACGTCCTCGACTTGAGCCTCGGCCAGAGAAGAAACAGTCGATAACTGCAAATGGTTGGGAACAGTCTGGAACGGCACTTGCACGGAACAGTCTTAGCACAAGAACAATCTTCTCCCACTACATATATTACTATAATCGGCAAAGCGCTTTCAGTGACTGTAACAGTATCCACACTTCGGAACTCTGCTGGCAGAAGCGCAGACTCGCTCGTCTCACTGGTGTCCTCGGAGGCTTCCGCTGCATATTTGTTTTCCGCCAGCACAGAGAAGTGCTGAGCAGCTGCTTTAATCGTCAAATATATCAATGAGATCTTAATCAGATTGTTCTAAAACAGCACCGATGGCTATACCCGGAAAAGCCAGAGCAAAGCCAATTAGCAGTCATAACAGGCGTGACAGATCAGAGACTGCAGGCCCATCAAGTCCGTTGCTGAGCTTTGGGACCCCAGAATGCTGTGATTTATGCGTCCACACCACACAGATAATATACACACATCCTATTACACTGTAGGGCCAATCTCTACGCTGCAACGAAGTATAGTAAAGTTCAGCAGCTCCGCTGAAACTAGTGTCTTTTCAGTGCAGGTCCGAAGAGGTTCAGTAAGTGCAATAGGTTGTGGGACTGTAAAATGCACCAGTGATTATAAGGACATGGCACCGAATATGAATCCGTGATGTTGTTCTGAAGTAAGTGAGCTGTCCTGGCACTCAATAAAGCATTCAGACACGTCTCAGTGTTATGACTTACGTGTCATGGCACACACAGAGCACAGTGTTAGGGAGAAACAGTGCAAAAGGGTAGAAATCCCAATGAACGATACAAAAAACATTAAGTAACAGTACAGAGAACCAAGCCTTGAGCAGAGTAAAACCATGGCAGCTCAGATGTAGCACCTGTTCATCAAAAATATGGCAGAATCCCTGTTTGGACTGGATGGTTCGCTCCCAAGATGGAGCGAATAAAAGAGCAGTCCATTACCAAGCTGACTGTGGTGAAGCGAAGGTGAAGTACCGGTATATACACAGTTAAACCAAAGGCAAGTAAGAGGTAACAAGTCACGCAAAGTGTTACTTAAAGAATGCATGTGAAAAACATTCACACAAAAGACACAGACGAAAGACCTCAGATGTTGGACGTCATCGGTAGCCGGCGAGCGGCTTGCACGCCTGTCTTGGTGGAGGGATGGGTAATGAGCGGCTGGGTTGTTGTTAGTCTTTGCGAAGCTCGTCTATTGTGAGACTTAGTGACGGTGAAAAATAGCATGGCATGGCTGGCACTCCGTAGAGGAGGCAGAAACCTGAGTTAACCACAACACAATCTCACCCACACACATACACACAACCTATACCTACCAGGCGTACATGAACGGGACCATCCAAGACAAAAACGGAGACATGGCTCTTTGATGATGGACAGTGGAACAGATGATGTCAAAGTAAACCAGTGTAAATCCTGCCGGCGAACCCGTTGGTCAGTTTAGTCCTTAATTGCCAGAAAAGACTGATGTGAACTGGCAAACTACAAAAAGTATAAAGACAGTTGACATATTAGAGCACCTTGAAACCTGGCTTGGCATGAAGGGACAGCTTGTGCTTAACTTGCGGGAAGGAGAGAAACCTCAAAAGTTCGGTTCCCGGCAAGTTACAAGACAACAAAGAAGAACTTCAGGGTAACCAGGTTGTTGCCATGGAAATAGACTGCGGAGCAGAATCCTGCCAGACGGAATCTTGACGGAACCCAAACAAAAGGCAGCGAGTCCCGCCAACACAAAACCTGTCGGCTTCGCTCTTGGCCAATCGACACGGACCGAGAGACGGTGACGCGTCACTGGTGTGAGCGCCCAGCGAGACTCTCACCGAGAATCAATAGTCTGCTGGACATGAAGCCACAAGACAGCAAAGTTCTGCCATAAAGCTAATCAGTGTTGACATCTTGACGCCGAGAGCGTCAGACTGCATCATCATATAAAAGCAAAGACACAAAGCACGATGCACCAGGTCAATGAGAAAATCTAATATTGCTCTACAATATGCTCTCCATCAGATAAAAACAAAACATAACCAGAAAGGATCTGCCTTAAGCACTTAGCCAACTCACAACACCAGAGAAAGTCTCTTGGTCACAGATTTCATCGATTAACACACAAAGTTTTGCATATAAGAACCTGATTGTTTTCTGCATATACTATCAAGTGACACCAGTAAAAAAAAAAAAAAACCCCACAACAAAACAAAAAAACAAGAAATTCCTGGTCAGTCACAGACTTTATGTACAAATAATGCAGAAAAGAATTGTTGACATCTTTTGCGTTTAGTTCTGATCAGTTCTGACGGCAAAAAAGTGAAGGCAAAATGTCAATCCTTGAGTCTGTCAATCAAAAAAAAAGAGAAATATAAAAAGACTGCATGATTATCTTCAGCAATGCGGTAAAAATATCTTCCGCGCTCTTATTTGTATCGAATTTGAATAGTGTTACGATCCTCGTCTTGTTCCATCTCTCTCTCTCTCTCTCTCTGTTTCTCTCTTCCCCTTGTTGTCTCGCTCAGTCTCCTCCTTCGGGGAGGAAAAACGTGGTCTCGCTTTTATCCATTGACTGGATAAAATGACAGAGTCATGGTCGGGCTCCGTTTCCTCTCTCGTTCACATGCAGATCCTGCTCTTCGCCCCTCTCTGGAACGGACGGCCAGCCGATCTGCCTTTGTTCTCCTCTCCTTCCCCCACGCTCTCTCTCATCCTCCTCTTCTCTCCACCTCCATCTGTATTTGAGGAGCAGTGCAGCCAACTGTCCTCTGTATCCTACGCCTCCCTGCCTAAGTGCTCGCTCCCTCCCTCCCTTTCTCTCTCTCTCTCTCGCTCGCTCTCTCTCCCTCTCTGCACGTTCACATGCTGATGCCGCTGCTGATTCCGGAATTCACATCCCTGCCTCTCTCGCCCCCCCACCTCGTCTCCTTGCAGCGTCAGTCATTCATGCATTTAAAATTTATAGAAGGCTGCACAGTACAGGCTTCCGTTCTGCATTTCTATGGCTACATACAGCGACTGCACTGTAGGAAAATGTGTCCTCAAACCCTTGAGTTGGTTAAAGAATTTGGACCAAATTATTTGCATTTGACATTATTTTATCACATCCTTTTATTCATGGTCTGGAACGTCTCATGATCGGCCAGGACTCGGAATCAGCAGATTTTTGCTCCAAATTTTGGCTGGTGTGTTGCAGTTTGATATGAGACTGTAGCCTTTATACCAAGATATTGTAGCTTAAAAATATGCAGTGTTTGCTAAATGTTGCTTTCGATCTCTAGCTTTGTGATTCCAGTGAAGTTATTTAAATAATCAAACCGGTTTTGAAGAGTTTAAAATGTCAGTTTGGTTCATTGAAGATCATAAAAGATCCTTTATGCTGTGACTGGGGTTTCCACTTGTTTCTCTTTGGCCTAGATCAAGTCAAGTTCAAGTAATCCACCTGGTTTAGGATTACAGAGACGTGATATTTATTTGTAAGGCCAATGCAGTAATGGACTAAATGTTGTAGCACAGTCTAAACTCTAACTCTGGTCTAATATCAGTCAAATCTAAACATCAGGTCAATACCAACATGTTTGTTAAATCTGACACCAATATGATTCATCCCACGTCAGAGAAAAGAACAGAGAAAGCTAGAAACATTAGATATAAAATATTGTGTTTGGTGCATCACACATTTAACCTGTAAAAGGGCCTGAAGTAGCCCAGTCTCCTCTCTGTCTCTTCCCCTCTCTCTCTCACTAATGCATGTACTCATGAGGGGCAGAAGGTTGAGTGGATGGATGTCGCCGCTGATGGCTGGATGGACGAAATGATGGACGCAGGGGAAGCATATGAAGCACCCTCCCTTGGTGAACCAAGGGGTGGAAGGACAAAGAAAAGCTTGTAGATGATGAGTTCATCCCTCTTTCCTTTCCTTTCCATCATGTTTGCATTTCCTGCTCTCTGTTTTTTTCCTCTCCTCGAACCTCGTGTGACCTCCACTTCCAGCACCTTGACATCACATGTGCCAGCAAATGAATGGTCGTTTCCTGGACTCAAGGCTAAAGGCATCGTATGGCGGGTTATGAAACCAATCCGAGGTTAAGTGAAGCGCTAACTCTTTCTGAAAAAGTGTCTACACGGCCCTGCCCTCGGGTCTGAGTGAGATTAGCCAGATGCCAGAATCAGTTTAGGTAAGTGACCTAAATATTGCATGAGCTGACAACAAAAGCTGCGCCAGACTACAATTCCCAGAGTGCACCAAGTGCGAGTCTATTCACGGAGGACGCGCGCATGGCTGCCGGTCTCCGGGGCTGGAGAGGGACGTCATGTCAGGTTTCATTCGGCTCTCTTAGCCGGTCACTGAGCCGTGCCAAACCGCCAGTCAAGAACGCCAAGAGGGAAACGAAACACTGAGACTAAATGCAGTTGCATCATGGTCCTTTGCTCCAGGGCATGGACCCAGCAGAGAGAAAGAAAGGGGGAGAGAGAGAGAGAGAAAGAGAGAGAGAGAGAGAGACAGACAGACATGATAACAATGAACAGTACAATCTTAGTCACCGCATTCAAAACAGAAAACAAATACTAAAGCATAACATTAGCACACAGTAGAGAACAAGAGTGACTGCCTATAATGCAAACACGGATATGAAGATACAGAAGACACAGGACAATGTTCACGGGACAAAATGCATGAGGATTTAGCTTAAGATCGTTATGCAGGGGAAGAGGACAAGAGGACAGGTGCCTAGGCTTGAAAAAACAACACCACTTCGGGATGGTTCTCAGAGAGAAAGGCGCGGACGACGGCAGGTTGCCTGGTTTGGACTGTGCTGTATGGTTACTGGTGCCAGGAAAGATTACGCTGATCGTCGGACAAAACGTCTTTGGCCCACATGGCTGACAACAAAAGACATTAGTAGGACCGGCATAAAGGAAAGGAAAAACTGTCCAGAATCAGAACAAGGCCACAGGAACCCACACCAAGTCAGAAGAGCGTCCCATCAAATCCACAGCCAGACAGTACAAGGCCAAGAGCTAGACTGAGAGCCAAACTAGGAACAAATCCACAGAACAAAAGGAGAGGAAAACAGGAGAGGAAGGGAACGAGGATCCACACAGATGCATCCACATGGTGACGCTTCAGACGGCTTTCCCTCCACCTAGTGCATGCAGGAGTGTGTGTCTGAGGGCATCGAGGCTGATGTTGGCTGTGGGGTGAACAGCAGCACGCAGGACCTGCTGAAGATGAGGCCCACGTCTAACAGGAAGTGACTCAGAGGAGCCGAGAGTCACACTTTGATTAATTGTAGTCCAAGATGACCTACATTCTCAACTCCCCACAGAAACTTTACATGCGGTGTGTGTGTGTGTCTGTGCGGTGTGTGTGGGGGGTGTTTCAGGGAAGAGTCTGTTGTGCTGATGCGCAGAAAAAAGTATTTGCTCTCTGCCGGCACTGGAGCTTTGCTGGCTCTCCTCTGGTGACCTATTTTGCCTAATTCTAAGAGATTCGCTGATGTTTCTTTGCACTCTGAAATTTTTGGTCAGTAAAACTATGAAAAAGTGGTGGTGATAAAAATGGAGGAAAGGTGAGAAGCACCCCCTTCAAATTCAAGGCCCGGTATCAAACTGGAGCATCTTGGGGTTAAGGGTCTTGCTCAGGAACACAGTGGTGGTGCTGAAAGTAGGATTTGAACCCATAACCTCTTTGTCCAAAGGCCACCACCTCCCCACATGTATCTACAATAATGTAATGCATGAAATTGTAAGTCACTTGTAAACTTATTTTAAGAAAACTGAGGTATGAATCAAACTCTCTTGACGAGAGTTTCAGTGAGTGACTACTGTATTTTAAATGACAGCATGCTTTTGGGATCCTTAGTCCCAATAACTGTGACTAAGGGTTCATGTTCCAGCTCATGAAGAAAGATGAGTCTATTAGTAACTGGTCCCTTTAAAACCTGCGCTTCAGTTTTACTTTGCAACTAGTAAGACCAGATAAACACGACGGATTGAGCCAGTGCATGCAGGCCCATACCAACGCGAAACGGCGATGTGTTCTGTCGGCTGGCTGAGCGCCAAGTGACTCTACGGCTCGCGCAAATCGCTGAGAGTAGCGTAAGAGTAAACCAGCAAGTTAGTTAAGACACGATCAGCCTCTATGCCTCAGGAAGTGTGGGGGTTTGTGTGGGGGGGGTGTGTGTGTGTGTGTGTGCATGCGTCAAAAGCTTACCACATACTCCATTGGACACACTCTGCTTTTGTGTACCTGTTTCCCTAGAAACACCACAAAGTGCACACAAACTCCAATTAGCATGGACATAAACAATCACACACTTTCATGCACATGTACTAGACCGTCCAATCACAGAACTTGTTTTGCTTATGAATGCACAACCTGTCGCACTGTCAGCTCAGTCTATCAGTCAGAAATCAAAGTGCAAAGTCGCAGCTCTGTGTCGACCCCAGCTCTGTACTCCAGACTCTCTGGAAGATTTGTGAGGCTCCATTCCTCACTATCTTTTGGGTCTTGGTCCAGATAAGTCACCTGCACTTCAGCACTATTAGCCACCTGCTCTCAGTTAGATTTAGTCCCAGCTGTGAGGCTCCTGCACTCCAGATTGAGCAGAATCCTACAGTTTTTGTGCAACTTTTCCCCCGTTCTACTGCAAATGAACTCGACCATTAATGCATGCAATATTTACAAAAATGTTAATTAACATAATCAGCAATTATCACAGTTTGTTACCAACATTATTACCTGTTAATATGTTACTGTTCTAATTATTAATATGGTCATTATGAAAACAACACAATCAGTATTCTGTTCATTTAGGTATTAAAGCAAATATACGGCTTGAGTCAATTTCAGAATATTAAAAATGGAAATATTCATCTGCTGCAGTTGTAGTTAGCACTGACTGCCCAATGAGCCATTTATGTGAAATCCTCCACAAACAAAACAAAAGAAAAAACATTTTTATAGTGAATTCCAAGCTTAAGGCAGCGTGAATGGGGTGGGCTAACCTGCTGTAGGCTGAACAGACAGACTGAAAATGGCTTGACATCACAAAAATAGTGAATTCAAACTTAATTCCTCAATTTTAAACGCTTAATTTTCAAACCGAACACATTTACTCGATTACATTTCATTTTAAACAAAGGGAGAAAATTTTGTTCGCCCACAGTATTTGATAGTGAGTGTGAACCATATCGCCCTCTAGTCTTGCCACAGTGTACTGCAATCTGTCAGAACGACAGTGTTTATATTATAAAGCATTTCCATAACCAGCCATTAGTCACTGCAGGCTTAATGCATGTGTGTGAGAGATAGACAGTAAAGTGGTCGTGCTCAGACACACTATGGAATGACAGGAATGACAGGAATGACCAGGGGGGGGGTATTTGTGCCCTGGCTTGCCTGCCTTTCTGTCTCGTAATGTGCACAAAGAGTGACAAGGAACTCATGTTGCAGCCTGTGAGGCTGATAATATAAGTTGCATAGAGTCGAGCAGCTCCAGCAGTTACCAACAGCAACACTTCTGGAACACTTTGTGCTCCTCAGGCAATATTACATTCTTTCACTCAGCCTACCTCCCCGTCATACAGCCTCTGAGTTTGCACACACTCTTTCTAGCCAAGAGACAGACATTCATTCAAACACACAAAACAAACAAGTGCAAAATATATGGTCTGAACTGAAACCTCACACTTTTCTCCTTTCTTTAGTCTTGTGCAGGACAGAATTAGCATATGGACAAAATATGGACATAATATTTGCTAAAAATTAGGAATTGTGAAATCTGACAGTTATTCTATTTGCAACTTTGTGGGGGGGGGGGGCGTCTTTTCACAGAAGGTCTATATGTATAAAATGAATAACACTAATCAACAGGCTCTTTTGAAAATCAACTCATTAACACTAATGTTTTTTCTTTCAGATCAGAGCCTTGCAGCAGAGCTTCAGCTGCGTGTCAGTGATTTACTTCATACTTTTTTTAGCAGTGTCTTGTCACTGCTACCACTCGATGGTTCCTTTCCCTTCTCCAGCGATCGATTGTTTAATAAAAGTCCACCGAAGCTTCAGTGCAAGTCTGTAATAATCACCTCCGAGTCTAAGCATCTAAAAGTCCCCATTTACTTTTAGTCGTTTAGCGGACAATCTTATTAAGAGTGACTCACAAAAAAGTACCAACAGAAGAAGTGAAGTAGAATGCAGGGCTGGGCGATTAGGCTTAAAATCAAAATCTCGATTAACTCGATTACGATTAACGAACGGTTATTTAAATTTTTTATTTTTTTAAAGGGAAAGTAATCAAAATAATTGACCTGGAAAATTTTGATTGATTATAGGTTCTGAGTGTCGATACTTTTCGATTAATCGCCCAGCCCTAGTGGAATGTGTCAAGAAAAAGAAAAAATCGAATATCACCTGATCTTGTTACACTAACTCTCCTTCACTTCAGCAGGCTTCACCTATGGAAGGCCAGGACTGGATGGCTTTCATGAATATTTGCAGTGCAAATATGGTCAAGTTTTTCTTCTTTTTTTAAATCTGGTGCTCTGCAAAGTTCCACATACTTTGAGAAAAAAAGATTACTAACTTCCACTGCGCGCAAATCCCATGTCACAGTTTTAAGTGGAGGGACATACACCACAGCCTTCTATAATAACAGGGTTTCCGGAGAGGAGAGAGGTGGGCTACGTCTGGGCCGAGGTGGCCAGCACTACGCACCATCTGTGCAGATGGAATCTGAGGCATTCGACTGCGCACAGTCATCACGCGTTCACCCGAGAGTGGGCACGGAAGCCCGTGAAGGGGAGATAAATGCAAAGCTGCAGAATCCATGAGGGTGGGAGGTGAGCTTTCGTGCTTTGGCAGCTAGCGAACAGGCCTCCACTGTATCCCAGTTTTAGAACTGAGAATTTAGTTTGAGAATGTGATATAGCCATCACAAGAAAAGTTGGTAGAAAAATGTTTATATATCTTTAGGCTAAGCCCAAACATTCTTTATCAACACAAAAGTGAATATAATTATATGAGATACATTCATTCTCACTGCAGACTGATCAGGAACTGGACGCTATCTCATTTTCTTCAGGTCGGTTCTGAAAAATGGACATAATTGTGATTTCTGTCAAATCAATGACATCGACACATACCACACAATATTACATAACATGACAAACAACATGAAGTGAATGCCCCTTTAAGAGGAGGATAAAATACGCCTGATTTACATTCATGAACCTATTAGTGCATGACTATATATTATACAGCTCTGGAAAAAAATAGTTTATTTTTAAATCAACTTTTCTATGAGTGACAACCCTTTCATGCCAGCGTCTGTTAAATTCCTCCACAAACACCTCAATCTGCTTTATGAGGGACTGATCAGTGATCAGCTGAATCCCATCTTATTTAATGAGGAAAAGTA
>JBBPDB010000007.1:2154357-2165292 GCA_037974465.1 Brachypetersius altus
ATAATAATAATATAATAATAATAGTAATAATAGTAATAATAATAATAATAGTATAATAATAATAGTAATAATAGTAATAATAATAATAATATAATAATAATAGTAATAATAGTAATAATAATAATAATAGTATAATAATAATAGTAATAATAGTAAGTCTAATCTAAAACAAACAGTTCTGGTTTGTTTACCACTTCTTTGGTCAAGGCGAAATTCCACACTGTTAATGTCAGAAATAAAATATAATGTAAGTGGAATATACACATATATATATACTTCTTGTTACAAGTTCTGAATATTTTTCCCTTCTCCGGTAAAATTACCATATTGTTGCTACTCACTGTATCTGCAACACAATGTATGGACTTGATTAAATTCTGCATTATTTCAGATTAAATATAAATGACTTTAGTCAGAACACAAACCTCCTTCAACATCCTTGATCAGTCTTTCACCAGAACACTGTGCTAAGATGTGCTCAAGGCGATCGCTGTGTCCCGGCCATTATCGTAATAATATTTCGCAAACAATATATTGTACAGCCCTGACACACATTACACATCAGTCTAGATGTGTGCTTTGTGCTTTAATCTGGCTATCACTTACTCCAAAAATCAACAGATACACAAAGAACAAATCACTAGAAAATCAAAAAACCATGTTTGGACCACAGTGTAGCAGCATTAAGGAAAACAAAGAAGTTTGAGTAGCTCAAAAAAAAAACACAAAAAAAGCCAAACCATAAAATCAAACTGGCCTTAGAGGCTCGCAATCAGAGACTTGCCTCATTCCAGCAAAAAGTTCATTGTGCCATAGAATATCAGACTTAGCACAGTCGTTAATGCTCAAACTCATGCACACTGCATTAGCTTAATGTAAATGAAGGGTTTTTAGAGGGGGGGGTGAATAAACTCTGCCTTTGGGCTAATGATACTATCTGGAATATTTTTGCAGGATAAGTGTTTTGGCTAATGTAGCATAAAATTCCACCCATTTCACAAATCAGTACCAGCGATGGAGGACACCATGTATTACGGTGCCACATATCCACAGATGGAAGTGTCGCAGGTGCAGGACATGATGTCTTCCACCTCACTATTCGTGTCATCCTCACTTCTGCTGTCAATTTCACCAGTTCTGCCGCCCAAGTTAGAGAGATATGTCGTCCCACCTTTGATCCCGAGCCTCCTAAAAGCCCATCAGGTGCAAAATTACGGATCGGCCACAGGTTTTTGCTTCACTGAACGCAAAAGGGAACATATTTTCGAGAGTTTTCTCGCTCCATGGCCTCGACGCCTCTTCGATGCTCTGTGCTATCTTCATGTTTATCAAAAAGCGGATGGCTAAAACGTTTAGCCACGACACTTCTAATGATCTTAAATCAGAATTATTACTTTTTTCTACCTGAGCAGTGGTAATTAGAGATCCAGTATGAAGTTACTCAAATTAGGTCTGCTTTGGCGCTATGAAGACTGAAAACTACTATTTTACTGTTTATCCCACGCATGCATACTTGCGTACCGTTTACATCAACCGCTGTATATACAGCTCATAGAGCCATTCTGCATTCGTTCGCTCCTTCCCAGCATTCAAGCTTTACCCCTCGAGTAGGGATGTTAAAGACCAATGGTGACAGCCCCATGCAGCACTGGCTCCATGTTTAATCACACTGCTCATAATCGTAAATCCATAACAGCCATTTCAGTAACGCACACCGCATCCGCGGCTGCTTTCCTCTCCCATGCAGAGCTTTTAAGCGGACTCTTAACAACCGCACATATATCCAGCTCAACCTATGCCATAATTCTGCGTTGACGTAAACGAGCGTCTCTGACTCCAGCCAGGCTACGAGTGTATGGGAGTTAGGACAGTCGGGCACCACATAAACGTGGCCGGAGAACGTGAACGCGTATTAGGCAGAAACGTGGTTAAATGTGGACAGCAAACATAAAAGTATATAAGTAGTCCTGGTCCTCCATTTGGAGTTATAAGCAAAGCCTTTGACCTTGAACAGTTGCTAATTCTGTACACTAGGGGGTGCTGTGTGACTTTCATTCACTTGAGTGGGAGGGAGAAGTCTAGCTGTTCACTCTCAGCAGCAGCAGGACCGTTCACTAGGGTTGCTGCAGGGTTTTTGAAACGCTTTATTCAAATTTAATGCAATTAATATCCAGACATTTAAGACCATCATACTCTAAATTCTAATTAAAGACTATAAGACCGGGTGCACGCCAATCCTGGAGGTCCCAGTGTCCAGCTGTGTTTGGTTTTACCTAATTCAGCAGATGATTCAATGCATGTGTCGGGTTTAATGGGCTTGTTGTGTGCAGTGAGGTCGTTCCAGTGGCCCTCCAGGACAGAAAGAAGTGCTTCCTTGTTGTAAGAACATTGGAAACCTTGATTTCGGAACATTTTTCTCTCCATGACATCTGGATAGCAAACAACAAAAGACGTTGTTGAGCTCAAGAGCACACCATGATCACTCTTCAGTGAACATCAGTGGCCCCACTGAGTAGACTGTCCAGAGCATCAAGTTCCTTGGTGTTCACAGCACAGAGAACGTCGCATGTACCCTCAACACCAACCGCAGTGACAAGGAAGCTGCACTGAACTGGATCAGTACTTTGCACACATACAGTCCTGAACTGAACGGTTTCTTTATGCGAAACACATGTATACACAGCTCTGGGGGGGGGAATAAGAGAGCACCGCAAAACTGTTCAGTTTTTATCTCAGATTTTAATCTTATAGAGGTGCAAGTATTGAACTGAACAGCTTTGCTTTAGATCTCCTCATTTCCAGATACTGTTCTTTAAATTACAGCGTTATAGAAAATGACATACAAAAGATAAAAATAAAATCAAGAGTGCAGCATTTGCAGAACCTGAATAATTCAAATAAAACACATCTTTTGTTCAATCACACAAAATAGCAGGAGCTTCTAGTAGTGTTTCACCTCCGACTGGTCTCAGTGTGAGAGGAGAGAGTCGATTACAGCAGTGTTTTATACTTTTCCTCATTAAATAAGATGGGATTCAGCTGATCACTGATCAGTCCCTCATAAAGCAGAATGAGGTGTTTGTGGAGGAGTTTAACAGACACTGGACTGAAATGGTTGTCACTCATAGAGCTGCTGATTTAAAGAAATGCAGTGGTCTCTTTTTTCAGAGCTATACACACTTCAACTGTTTCCCATTAACAATAAATCACACCTGAACAGCCATAAACAAATGTAAATTATATGTAAAATATTGTATTCTCTCTCACATGGTACTGGTTCCACTTTTTGCCTGCGGCGCTTTATGCTGTCCTGTACTAGCTCTTAGTCACCTCAACGACCCTAAACAATGTGTTGGACTTCAGCATTAGCATGAGGAGCGTATACAGTAATCCCTCGCTTTTCACGGGGGTTACGTTCCAAGAACGCCGTATAACGTATTGTAAAAAAATTGTGTTGTGTTTTGGTAAAAAAATGCCTATAAATAGCTATTTTTAAAGTGTAGACCCTAACTATGCCCCCAAATCTGTTCCCAGAACACTTTAATTTCATTTTAAACTCAGTTTAATGCATTACCCTTAAAGAAAATGTAAAGGTAAACCCCTATTCGCCTCTTTTAATTTACATTACCCACCAAGATATGCAACTCGGAAAGGCGCAGCGACTTGAACGGTTTTACTCGAGCTAAAAATACAAATGAGGGCTCGTTGGAAAGGTCTCTGGGAGTGCAACGCAGAGAAATTGCGCTTGGAGTGCGGGGCTCAACACTGGTGTGGAATTTGAAAAAAGTGCTTCCAGGTCGACGACAGCCTGCCCGGAGTCCTACTGTGTGAAAACATCCAGAAAAAATATATTTATTGCCACAAAAAAGCAAAAAAAATGCGGCCGATATTTGCAATATCCATGTAAAACTGAGTTCGGTTCTCAAAGAAAATCTGCGTGGGACTGAATCCGTGACTCTGTGACTCCTGAATCGTGTAAAACACGGTTTTACTTTTAAGAAAATGCATATAAATCATAGTTGATATCGAATAAAGTGAAGAAAAATATATTCCGCATTAAATACATTGTGTATTTAAGAGCAGCCCAGCTACAGACATTGAGAAGAGTTTGTCTTTTTCTCATGTGTAAGAACACGCTGCTGTAATGCAAACCTTAGGAGGGATGTCCCGACCTGACCCCACTTTGTTTATACCACTGTGTATGAAAAAGGTGCCCTCAAGGGACCGGACCAGCGTCCCTAGACGGTTTTCTTACTAAGGGGGCCATTTCATCACTGTCATAAGAAAACCCTGTACCTGTGAAAAAGTAACTTTATGAAAACATTCAAGACAAATCTGTAAGATTTTAAATCATTTTGGGGCAGTAGGAATTACAAAAATGATAAAGTTTTGTTATTACTTTGATGACACGGTCCCCACAAATGGACCAAAACAAACCACAAACACAACACATTTAGACTAAACCCTTTTTTTTCTTAGAGAACTGTGATCTTAGTTGAACCGACGTGTCATTATTCGATCTTTGAAGTGAATAACGAGGAAACACATGCACCCCCCCCCCACACACACACACACACACATACGGGTGTGGGGAGGTGGTGGTTTGTTGAATGAGGGACACAATAGGCTCTGCGCTGTGTGTACTGGATCTCATGCTTGGACAATACACCATTGTCCCCTTCACTAGATCAGTAATTTATGTAAAGATACTTTCCCCCCTTCTGTCTGTCCCTTCCCTGTCCCTTTCCCAGCCCTCTGGCCTTTGTTGTTGCTGCTCCCTGTTTCTTCTGCCTTCCTCTTTTCTGCCTTTTTGCCATCTCCCCTTGTTCCGCTACACCTCTCTGTCTGCGCTCTCTTTTGTTCGTTTTTCTTCATTCTCCTTCACTGTGACCTCCGTATTGATCTACTCTCCTTTTCTCCTCTCCATCATACTTTTCAACGTGTTATTTTCTGGATTCTGGACTTTGGAAAAAAAAAACTTGTTTACTTTACCATCTGTTTTTGGCTGGGCAAGCTTATGGCAGATAAAAAGAAAGAGTGGAGTGGAAGTTTGTGTGTGTGTGTGTGTGTGTGGGGGGGGCGGGGGAGCGGGTGATGGCCTGAAACCAAAGCAGTAAAAAAACAGGAAAAATATTTCTGTCATGTTGGTTTGGTCTTTCCTTTTTTCCTGTGGTTTTACGTGGAAAGGGAAGGATGGCACTGCTGGAGGAAACATCCCAGCTGCTCAGCATTCCATAGAAGTTTGTAATGAAGAAACGTCACACACACACCAAGATGGACTGCTGTTCTTTTACCTGCACATCATGTGAAAACTGACTGAAGACTAAAGCTTGACTCAGCTCTAACCATCGGACCTTAATCCTAAGCATCCCTGTTACCATGACCTTGATCCTAAACACAACCGTTACCATGACCATGACCCTAACCCTGAACATAACTGTTATCATGAGCCCAACTTAAACCCCAAATCAAGTCGAGTCGTATTTGGGCTCTTTTAGGGTTAAAATAAATCATGACTTTTTTCCGTATTCAGTTAATCCCACAAACATCAAATGTTTTCATGCTTTTCTCCTTTTGGTTAATGCAGTGGCCTTACTAGGGGTTGGACACATTAAGGGCTCGTCCCACACTGCAAGCACACTTACAGCACAGGTTCTGTAGTGGAAGACTGTAACGTCATTGTTTTTTGATTTTCTCAACAGTTCTTATTAATAACTACACAGACAAGAGGACTCTCCTCGGTAAGACGGAATCCTGCGCTCTTTCTCAGCTAATGCCCTGATAAACTGTAGTGTGATTGTCTCTTACTGCGCCTGTTACAAAATTTCAGCCTAATAAGACTTGTAAGGCTACAATGTTAATTTATATCCCGCACCAAGGAAAGAGCTATGGTGTAAAAGGTCTCCACTCCGCTCTCTGCTACGAGGTGGTTATGCTGCTTTCATGTTGAACTCTAGCATCTCTGCAGGGTTTTTCACTCCGGTGGTCTTTGTAGAGCTGCTAATATTTTGGCTGCGGTTGCTGTATTATTATTTAACTGGATAAGTCTATTAAGCCAGACCACCGTGCGTACTTAGCATTATGAACAATGTACTTTCACTACATTCATGTCATCACCAGCACATAAACATAAAAGGTATCACGAAGAAATTTTTGACGACATCTGTTCTTTGCAACACTCACTGGTCGCATGCCCCGCTTTCTCTGCGGGGATATGGAACTGGCAGTTAACAAAGCTGAGTTCATTAACATCATGTGTTTTCAATGTGTTATGGCAAGTATAAAAGTCTATACCCGTCACCTCATCACGGGGGTGCCCCAAGGCTCGATGCTGGGTAACAAACACTACCTCCTTGGGTCCAGTTATTCACTCACATAGCTTCTCATATCACTGTTATTCAGATGATTCCCACCTATACCTGCCATTCCAGCCAGATGAAATCATGGTGATCTCAACTAAACCCCTTTAAGACGGACACCTTGGTCATCAATCAATCTACCATAATATTAAAACAATAATCATCCCTAGTGCCCTCACTCCAACCAAGGTTGTAAGAAACCTGGGCACCATGACTGATGACCATCTATTTTCTATGTTGCACTGAGCAACAGGTCATGCCACACTAGAACATCAGAAAAGTCAGACCTTACTCGTCTCAACTCCTGGTAAAGGCTACGGTTATATCTGTGCTCAACTAACACAATGTGCCTTTACTGCTTCTCCCAGCAGTCCCTGGGAAACCCCTACAGATGGTCCAGAACATGGTGGCATGTCTGGTTTTCTATCAGCTTGAAAAGGGCACATCACACTGCTACTCATTGACCTTCACTGACTACAAACTGACACCCCATTCAAATTCAAGTCATTAATTCATGCTCACAGAGTGACTTCTGGATCTTCACCCACCTACCAGAACTCATTAATACAGGCTTATGCTCCTTTTTGTCCTTTATGTTCCTCCAAGAAACATCATCTGGCATTGCCATTCCTACACTCAAGTAAATCTCAGTCCAGATTAATTTCACTTGAGGCAGAACATGTTACCATCTGCAACCTTCTCTATCTTCAAGAGTCTTATCTCTTCTGAAGGTCCTGCTGAGATCTAACAGCCTAACATGCTTAACTCACCCCTACTGTGTTCCTCTCTACAGAACATCCTGGTCTTCTTTTGAGGAAAAAAATCACATTTTATGTATTATGTCTTGTCCTGTTGATTAGAATTAGTACTTCTGTATACTGTATGAACAAAAGTATTGGGACGCCTGGCCGTTAGACCAACAAGGACTTTAATGACATAGCATTCAAATTCATAGACTTTAATATGGAGTTGCCTCCCATTTAAAGCTATAACAGCTTCCATTCTTCTTGGAAGACTTTCCAATAGATTATAGAGTGGAAATGTGTGCATTCCAGTTCATCCCAAAGGTGCTGGATGGGGTTGAGGTCAGGGCTCTGTTTGGGCCAATCAAGTTCTTCCACACCAAACTCATCCAACTCTGTCTTTATGGAGCTCGCTTTGTGCACCGGGGCACAGTCCCGAGAAAAGAGTCTTACTGGAAGCATGGCCAAGATGTCTTGGTCTGCTGAAACATTAAGATTGCCCTTCACTGGAAATAAGGGGCCACCTGAATTCAATAAGTAAGAAGCCAGTCCCAATACTTTTGTCTATATAGTGTAGCTTGAATTGCCTTGCCATTTGTGAGCAGTAAATAAATGTAACTAGGCTAACTTGGGGAATGTTTGGCGGAAACATGTGAATGTGATTTTGTGAAATCACAAAATATTACATTCAAAATTCATATTTGGACGAATGTGAATTACAGAGTCAAGTTGTTAAGACTTTAACAATGTTTGTGTACTCTTATCAGGCTGTTTTGCTTTTACATGATATGAGCCCTATAAAATATAAATGATGTAACAGCAATTAATATAACATCAAAATATTTATCATCAATAAATCTGAGGTCAATAAATACACTCCTAATTACCAGCAAATCAACTTTCAGCTAAACACAAACATACGCACAAAACTCCCTATCCGAGTTACTCACAAGTGTAGTAGTAGTGATGTCCTGGGAGGAACTCAAAGCCCAGGGAAAAAGGCGTGAAACGCTGGATTTTCTCAGAGAACTTGACTGGGCTCTCGATGTCCAAGGGTTTGTTACATTCCCAGCGCTTTATCGCCCCTTTTGTCTCCTGGCAGCCCTGGAACTGGCTCTCTGCCATCAGGTACAGCGCCAGCGTTTCCGGCTGGCCTGATGGAGTGTGGCCGGGGGGATAGTAGGGACACAAGATGTCCAGGTAGTCGTTCAGGTTCACCTGGATGGAGTAGCCTTTGTCACTTGTTAGCCTGAGAAAAGAGGGAGGGGGGAGAAAAAAGAGGAGAGAGAGACAGAGGGAGATAAATCAGTGGGTGTATTTCCATCACAGAAAGGATTCATAGCCATAGTCATGAAATGTGGCTTTTTTCCAAGTCAACAGGGCAGATTTCTGGTGGGTCAGTAAATCTGCAGCACAGATTTTTGCTCTGAATCACAGTTTGCTTAGCCCACCATGTTCCACTTCCATGAAATATCAGCGACAATCAATCAATCAACCGCTCTCATCAGCTCTGCGCTCTACGCAGTAGGGCGGCGTAATGTAATGTTCCTTGGCTTGTTTGGTACTGATACTGCAGAGTGCAATTCACAAACGAGACCCTGATCATTGTTTCATTGAGGGTTTGGAGCATCTGAGAGTCATTTATGAGTCGAGTCTCATGTCTCTGGAGTTCAAGTCAAACCATTTCAACTTCCTGCGGTGCATGTTTTGCATCTCTGGGATGTGTATTTGAGCTGAGTCTCAAATATTTGGGGTGCAGGTCAAAATTCAGTCTCTGGGGTCTGAATACAAGGCCACATCAACACATACACGGGTATTTCTGAAAACGAAAAAAGCTAAAGCTTTGGTCTGTTTTAAATGAAATGCTAAAGGAATCCGTGATCTGTAAGCTAGCATAACGTGTACATTAGCGATATAATCTGACTTTAGCTACTTACTCGACCTCATTCTATCCATCGGATTCAAGATTTTTCTACAGTTGCGGTTTAGAAACTTGTGGTTTGAAGGCGCTTCACACTTAATGTTGCTGTGAGCTGACTGATCCCACACATAAGGTTGAAGCCGAATGTTTCTATTCAATTATAGCATTAAGCTGGCATTCCTGCTTTTACAAGCCTTTAGGCTCGAGTCCAAGTTCAATCATGAGTCAAACTGCAGCTTGAGTTCCAACATTCTGGTGAATTTCTGGACCAAACCATATTCTTTTGGGTTTTTGGATGGACATTTACAAAGTCCATCAAATGAATATGGTCTTTAACCAAACTGCATCAAAGGCTCACCGTAGCTCTTGACCACTCAGCTGCTCAAAGATACGATGCTCTTTCTAAAGCGGGAGAAGATTAAGTATTGTATTTTGGCTTTTTAAAAAAAAATCACGTCTACATGAGCACTAGGGCTGCACAATATATCGCAAATTTACCGTCATCGCGATATCAACATGCGCAATATCCATATCGCCAAAGACTGACTGAACTGCAGTAAATGGTGTTTTTCCAAAAAGAGAAGAGGGCAAAATCATCACTGGGGCAGTTTCTTCATCTTCTGTGCTGCTGTTATAGATTCTTCCTTTTGCTATTTTTTTCCGGCTAAGATCTTACTACCATTAAAATTATGTTTACATTTAAAATTATTTACAAAAAATTTTCAGATTTTTTTCAACAATGTTCACTGATTCAAATGTTTTATTTGAGGCATTAAATGCTCTGTTTAAGTAAATTCTTTAAAAAAACATGCTGGAATGGAAATATTGCATTTCATTTGTTTCTGCATAGACTAGTCAGTGTCTGGAGTCTTTATCACCAGCAAATCCAAAGCAGAGAAACATTAACACTATAAAGGCTAAGTTTTTACTCACTTATCGCAAGTGATATCGCCATCGCAACCCTCAACTACAATATTGCATATCGCATGTGTTCCTGATATCGTGCAGCACTAATGAGCACGCGATTGCAAAAAACGCTGTCAAGAGCATCCCTAAGCAGCAGGTGGTGATATAATCTTAAACTGTTTATCTTTGATGACCAATCAGAAGCCTTGGAGAGGGGATGTTATTACCAGAGGCAGTGTCTGTGTTGGGCACCCGAAGTTGACTTTGACGTCTATGTCCTTCATACTGGATGGACAGTAACTCCGCGCATGAGTATAAACCTGCCAAAGCTTCTAACAAGGTTGAGAGTAGCAGCATTCTGTCAGTGTTGGTCAATTTAGATGAAAACCTAATGTAAACACGGCGCATACTGTGACATCATATGAGTGGCGCACAGTATGATACGAAACGGTCCGTATTTCAAAATCTTCGTTATTGTTGTCCACATGTAAACACAGAAACACTGAGTTTTCAAAACCCAAAACACCATTTACGTGCGAACGATAGGCCAAAAGGCATAGAAAAAAGTTTCAGAAATACCCATGTAATGACCACAAGCTGAGTCTCAAAGCTCTGGGGTGAGTATCCAAGTAAAGTCTCAAATCACTGAGAAGCTTAATATCTGAAAACTCGGAGTCTCTTGGGTGTGAATTCGAGTGTCTGTGGGTTGCATCTGTGACAAGTCTCTGGGTGATGCAGCCCTGTGTCATGTCTTGAGCTGTTGTGTCGAGTCACAAGTCTTTGGAGTGCAAGTTTGAGTCCAACTCAATCCTCTGGGGTTGAGTCAAAGTCAAATCGTAAATTTTTGTGGCCCCAGTCTTAGTCGAGTCTCTGGTTTGAGTTCAGGGTGAGTAGATAGTTTGTAGAACAGGGATGCTAGCTAGCAAGCAAAAAAAGCTAAAGCTTTGGTCTGTTTTAAATGAAATGCTAAAGGAATCCGTGATCTGTAAGCTAGCATAACGTGTAC
>JBBPDB010000007.1:2181120-2197853 GCA_037974465.1 Brachypetersius altus
AGAGAGAGAGTGAGAGAAAGAGAGAGTGTTTGTGTGAGAGAGAGAGGGAGGGAGAGAGAGGGGGGAGTTAGGGAGGGAGGGAGAGAGAGAGAGAGGGAGGGAGGGAGAGAGAGAGAGAGGGAGAGAGAGAGAGGGAGGGTGGGAGACAGAGGAAGGGAGAGCGAGAAAGGGAGGGAGGGAGAGAGAGATAGAGGGTGGGAGAGAGGGAAGGGGGGAGAGAGAGAGAGAGACAGAGAGAGAGAGGAAATGAGGCTGGGCCCAAAACTATGAGCCCAGCTGGGTCACTGCGAGGCGAACATGGCGTCCGGCTGTGTCTCAAATCAGCTCTTATTCAGTGTGCAGTGAACTAATAAGGTACTAAAGCAATTTCAGTGCAGAAATGCAGAAAAAAGTATTAGGTGCCTGAGAAAATGATGCTTAAAAACTGTTTACTGCTGGGCAGTGGTGTTAAATTAGTGACAAAACACTTACATTCCCCTGTAGTTAGGGAATGGAAGTCGCTTTGGATAAAAGCATCTGCTAAATGTAGATGAAAGGATTCTGCAAATCTGTGCTGCTGTAATAAAGGCAAGAAGTGTTTAACTTTTGCATCCATGAAACTGTACTTTTAGCCTATTATATTGTTACATTACAATTCAAAACCAACCAGTTTTAAGTTTAATGTATTTATTTTGGGTATTTCTAATGTTTTCATGAATTAAAATTTTGAAAGAGCAGAATGGGCCAAAACTTCTGGCCTACAGTGTGTGTGTGAGGGTGTGTGTGTGTGTGTGTGTATGTGTCTATAGGTAACATTAGAGTAAATGCCAACAAGCAAGAAAGCAGTAAAAAGTATCAGGATTAGTTCTGTGTGTAAAAGTAGCTGATACTGTGTGAGCTGGTGAGGAGAACACAGGTTCGGCTCCAGGTTCCTCCAGCCGTTGTTTGGATGGTGAAACTCCATCAGCAGCTCCTGCTTTACTTTAATCAAGGACTGATGGAGTCAAACCAGGTTTCTAATGAAACTATAGCAATACTAGACTTGCACAAGAAACACCGACATGCAGTAACTCCCCATTTTTTTGAGGAAACTGCAAATATCCTTCACCTTTTGTTGCTTTTTTTGGCAATAAAAAATTTTTTTCTGGATGTTTTCACACAAGGGGACTCAGGGCAGGCTGTAGCCGACCCTGGAAGCACTTTTTTCGAATTCCACAGGAGGGTTAAGCCCCCGCTCTCCAAGCGCAATTCCTCTGCAGTGCAAGCATTCAGACACTTCAAACTCCACAGTTCGATTCAAACTACACGATAAAAACGGGCATTTTTAGGCTTTTTTTTAAAACCAAAACACAGCAACGTGTTTTTTCACTATACGCGGGTGTTCTTGGCTCTTCTTTTCAGTTTTATGTGGTATATTTAATAATATTAATATGGGAAAAACACTCACTGCTCATCTAAAGAGTTTTTAAATACGATTTTCATAGGTGCCTCAGACATTTGTACAGTACTGTACAAGACACTGGGTAAGAGCATTGTAATTCAAGGCCCATCGCTTCAAGGCCAGTGAACTTTCCCCACACATAAAGCCTGGGCACAATTTCAGACCGAGATCGTTATATTAAGACCAAGGTAGAGAATGTGTCTTAGTAGTGAAAGGCAAAGATAAAGGGATGGTTAGCAAAAACCAAATTTGCACCATTTAGACTCCTGATGAATACAATAAAATAATCTACTTTTAGTTTTACTAAATGGCTAAGATACTAATTACAATACTCATATTATTAATAAATTGGTCTGTGTTACCCAAAAAGACTTCTATTATCCGTTAGCCACATAAGCCTCACAGCGCGGGCTCAACTATAAATAAATAAATAAATGCAAATTAGATTTTATTTCTTTAAAACTGGTAACCATCCCCTACTCGACCCAAATGGCTTCGAGCAATTCTCCTTATTGCTATGTATCTGGTGTGTCTTTGTTCAATAGCTTTGGGCGACTCTTAATTCCGTTTCAATCCCCTCTTGCCTTGCCTGGGGGTAGCTAGGTTCACAATTCTGAGATTAAAACAGTTTTCATTTGTCCACCAGCTATAAAAAGTACATAAAGTGCATCACGACTGCTTTAGTTTACACGAAAGCATTGCTTGAAATGTTTTTGTCCCTGGAGAGCAAGGGTTGGTGTGTGTGTGTGTGTAGAAGTTGACCTTGGCTTCCACCGCTGTCTCACACATACACACTCCCCAGAGACGCTCAGTAAGTCCAGTAAGTCTAAATTGAGTCCATTGTGAATGCACTGACTGAATTACAGTCCAGAAGCACTGCGCATTTACACTGTAGCAATTTAGTAGACAGACGAATGGCCTTGTATAGCCGTGCTCAAATGTGCAACCTCTGTAAATGCCCTGTGATTTCTGCTACAACTGACCATGATCGGATCACCTGTATCCCCTGAGGAATTTCAGCAACTTTTTAAAGTTCCTGTTCAGCATCCACTGCTAACACCTACATGTCCAAGCGGGACCCCAGAACCAGAAACAAAACAGTCACAAAGAACTCGGAGTGCGATCGTATTTTTGGTAGAATGTGTTTGGCTCCCATATGAGACTCACAGCACATGCAGTTGGTGGACAAGAGTAACTGGAGACGTGCTAGACATGGGCACCTGTGACATGTCCTTGAGTTTTGCCCAAGGAGTCATTACTATAGAGTAAAGTGGCCCCTTGTAGTCAAGTGTGAACACACCACAGCACACGGTGTGAACAATGTGAAATTCTCTCTCTGCATTTAACCCATTCACCAACGAGAGGCGCCCCGGATGCAGTGTGTAGGGATGGTCCCTTGCTCAAGGGTACCTCAGTGGTGCCACTAGCAGTGCTGGGATTTAAACCCATAACCACTAGGCCACCGGCTGCCAGCGATGGTGAAACCGTGAAATCAAAATCCAGAAATGACTCAGTAACACACTACACAGGTACAACAGCTAGGCTCCTGTTTAAACCGTGTATTACTATGTGCTCATGCCATTGGACTGAAAGGATAAATGTGCTCCAGCCATGGGAATCCACACAGCTTTTCAAACAGTAACATTAGAAAAATATTTGCTAATTTGGAAAATACTGTACATTTTATTACCTTTCCACAAATTTTTTGATAACCTTATTATCCGGTCATACGATCATTTCACTGTCGTACTTGCATGACTACGTATGTGACTGGCGAATATCAGCAGAAATTATTGGAGTATCAGAGGGGAATAAAAATTGTAGCCATAAATAACCCACACTCACACTGTCCGATGTCTGCGATCCGGCGCTGCTGGTGTCATGTGACTGGGGGTGTCCTAGCTAGTGGGTGGAATTGGAGAGGAGTAATTTGGGCAGGAAATCAGGAAATTGTGGAGAATGTGAACTTATTTACGTTTCAATCAACCAAAAGATGGAATTTGACCAGAGGGGCCAACCTTGTGTACATTAAAACCAAGAATAATTTTTTCCATAAATTTTCCTGTAAATTTTGAAGACAATGTTCATGATGACCACTAAAAATCTTAAAAACGGGTCTTGGCCAGTTCCTAGAGTCTCAGTTCTTCAGAGGTTCCAGCCTCATTACAGTGTATAAGTATAAGAGCTGGGCAAAGAGGCTGTGTGTGATTTAGTTTTTATTGTAGGACAAGTGCTTTACAAAAGCATACATGGAGGGTAGTGTGTGTGTGTGTATGTGTGTGTGTGTGCGCGAGTTGAAAAAGGAGAGAGGTGGTCAGCATTTAGGAAAGCACCGGAAGACTCCATATGCCCCCCGCGTTTAAATGCATTTATTGCTGGGCACCAGTGCTGCTCAGAGACCCGAAGGACGGGGCTCAAACGGAGAGCCAGGTCTATTTTCTGCCTGTTAGCTCTGGGGCTCTTTCACTGAGAGTCAGCAGGGCCCACGCCGCTACAAAGACCAGGACGAGCTGAATTTTAGCACGGTTTGTGTGACCGCGTGCGCGAGCGAGCCCTGAGCGAGTGTGTCGAGGTCTGAAAGGAGAAATACGAGCAAATGGCCATCGCGGCCTCCATGCCGACGTTAAACGCTGATGCGACAGGACTGAAGTGGACAGTGGGGGAGAGCTCTGTTTGCTGAATGCAGATTCAAAACTAATGGCTTTTTTAGAGAAGCTCTTATAGCTCTTTCTTGACCTTCGTCATCAGATAAACACTGAGAGGGGACCCACACTGACAAAATGATAAAAAGCCCCTTAAGAATCCACTGAATCTCTCACTATTCAAACGTACCGATATAATGAGTGAAGTAATGAAGCATTTTCACAATGTAATGAATTACAATCATTTAAATGAAGTACATTAAGTAATGAATCACACTTACACAAACTATCGAGAGGTTTGGATCCCCAAACAAACAAAAAAAGGTCAAAAATAAAAGTTTAAAAAAATATATTATGTGCAAAAATTCAGTTGATTGATTGGAGTTTAGCCTGTTCTGTGCAGGACTGATCAACATTACTAGAAACATTACTGCTGCAGAAAAAAGTACCACCTTTCACTAATGTGTAGTATTTGATCATTAAAAAAAAGGATATATTTAATTATTTTAAGGGTTAATAAATTAAACATTTTAAATTAAATAAAGAACTTTGTTTATTTTTACGAGAATCTGATGGTTTAGGTCACATTTAGATATACAAAACATTCTGAAAAGTTTAAAGTCCTCTTGTGTTTACTGCGTGGGTGTGTATTCAGTCTCAGTCCGTGTGTGTGTTTACAGGGCCGTGCAAAGTCTTATCCACCCCTGAAAATTGTTGAGACATTTTTCTGAGTGTGTGATCTTTCTGCAGCAAAGTTTATATTAGAATACATGTAAACGGACAAGAAAAGCAGTAAAAAGTATCTGTGTGAGCTGGTGAGGAGAACACAGGTTCGGTTCCAGGTTCCTCCAGCCTTTGTTTGGATCGTGAAAGGGCTAATCGAGTCAAACCAGGTTTCTGATGAAACTACAGTAAAACTGGACTCTCTCAAGAACTCACTGATATTCTACAGTAAACAGTGATGTTATGTTTTTATTCAGCTGTATTTAGCCTATTTAGAAATATTGATGTGAAAAAAACACTTATATTTAAACAATTTTTAAATATAATTCTCACAGGTGTCCAAGACTTTTGCACTGGACTGTGCGTGCGTGTCCTGGGGGCATGTGGGGCCAGAGGTGCCGTGGCCTGGGCGCATGCCAGTCTGGAGCTGGGCTCAGCGCCAGGCCTCATCCGCCCCAGCTTTCCCTCGCTCCACCCGTCCCTCCGTTCTCTCAATCACTTCCAAAACCTCAACCTAATGAGGGCTCTCCGCCTGCTTTAAAAACAACCTCCTCGCCCGTTCCTTAAATACGACGTCCTCCTTTTAGCCTCACTCCTTTCTGCTGCAGGGGGCCGAGGGTACGGGGCACCGCGACCGCAATTCTCAAAAAATAGAAACGTCCAAATCCGACATAAAAGATCAAGCTCACAGCTAAATGAGACGGACCTAAATTGATTACGGGCTAAATTCTCCATTTGCTTTAATAAACAAAGCTGTTTAAAACGACCCGCATGGAAAACATGCTCCATTTAAATAAGAGAGTTCTTCCAGTTTACGGCCCAGTTCATGTATGAAAACTAAACAGTAAAATGTACAGTTGTCACAAAATACAACATTTAAATATGCCAGTCTATTTAGCCTCCCACAGTTCAGCCCCACCCATTTACACTGAAAGTTATCAGGGATTATCCATTTTTTGAATGAGGTGCAATACAGGACAAACAAAACAGAGCCGATTTCTATCAGCGCAAGTGGAAAAGAGAGGTTGTAAAAATTTATCGCAGAGGTTTCTGCTACATAAACTCATGCAAAAGTTTTGTGGGCGGGGTGCAGGAAAAATGTAGGACATGGGCCGTTTAAATATCAGCACATAGATGAGCTCCCTGTCCAGCATAACAAGAAAACTCAAGGCTGCACAGGCCGATAAAGCGGACGAGTTTGGTGCGTCCCTTCTTTCCACCAGGCTTCAGACGTATTAGTTCATTCCACCTCACAAAATGGGATTATTTAACTGTAGCATTTTAATGGGTCAGCCCGGCATTTTTTCACCACATTGAATTAATTGTACCGACTTTAACGCACTTGACTGCTAAGACTATGCGATAACTCAAACAGCAGGTCCTTCGTATTAACCCTTAGCGGTCAACGACAAAAGAATGTTGCAGTTTATAGTAAACATTAGAGCTTGCTCAAACCAACACATTCCTTAGGAATGGTAACACAGAATGTAAATCACATGTAAAGATAATTGCATATGTAGTGACAATTACGTGAACTATGGGTTAAGGGGCGCAAATTAGGAGCAGAGACCATACAATTACAAAAGAAAAGAACTATGGGACACCTCCGAGGAAGGAGAAGGAGTGGGCGTTCGGAAGGGGCTCTGTGAGGAATCGGTGCACGACAGCATCTGGCTGAGGTGCTGTGTGGTGTGCCAAGCCATGCTTGTGGTCCGGAGGCCCAGCTGTAGGCAGTAAGTGGGTTAGGGCAGGCAGCCGCGCGAGCCTTCTGCTCCAGCCTTCAACCCCGAGCGGCGCTGAAAAGGGCGCCCGCTAAGCAAATAAGCAATACCGATAAATCTGAGCTGGCTTTGGGCATCCATCATCGCTAAAGTGGGTCACGCTTTTGATAGGGTAGGAGCAAACTCTTGCTTTCTCTGTGTTGGTTTCTCTATCTCTTTTTCTCTCTCTCTCTCTCTCTCTCTCGCCCTCCCGCTCTTGCTCTCCTGCCGGCCTCCTCTCTGTCTTGCTCTCTGCACCGTTGCGTTCGCTGTGTTCGAAGTGGTCCCCAAATCGTTATTTCCCGCAGTGGAAAATCGCAAGCGCTTTGTGGTCAATGTTGTAAAAAAAAAAAAAAACCTCCTTATGTGTCTGAAATGGTAGCTGCATGAGAAAAGAAAAGAAATCCTAACTTAACCTCTACTGACTTTAGATTTTGGACGCGCTACATCAGGACATACCACACACTGTGCTGGAATACACTGCATACTGCACTGATAAATTGCATCAGTAAACATACCACACACTGTACAATGTAGCGTTATATACAGCATATCCCAAACCACGAATAGATATAACATATAGTATAGCAGTATATACACCACATACTGTACCAGTATAGACTGTATACCACATACTACACCAGTATATTAGCTTTTGCTGCATACGGCACCAGTTTATAAACTGCATACTGTTTACCATTTATACTGTTTATACTGTTTTCTATATATATAGTGTGTACAGCATACTGTACCAAAATATACCACATACTGTACCAGCATATACCATAAACAGCACACTGTACCAGTATATACACTATAGTGTGCAAGTATTACCATATACTGTATATTATGCCAGTATATATTGCAACATTACATACCAAATACAGTACCGTATATACATTGCATACCACAAACTGTCCCAGTATATACTGCATACTGTACCAGTATACTACTGTATACTGCATATTGTGCCTGTATACACTACATACAGCACCAGTATGTACACTGTACACTGCATATACAACATACTGTACCAGAATGTACATGATACACTGCATAATGTATCAGTATATACTGCACACTCAGTGTATACCCCACATAGTACTGGTATATATACTGTATACTGTAAGGTCAGGAACCGAAAGTAGGATCTGATAAGAAACTAGCCAGTACTGGGAGTCCAATTTTTAATTAAAATGTTGGTGCTCCTTATTGGTTTCTAAACACAAGGACATGTTTTTGTTATCTAAACATGTGGCTTCTTTTCTCCAGACCAAATCGCAAAGAACCGAAAACGTCGATAAAATTCATCCTCACCCTAATATCGTATCGTACCAGTATAGTGAGGCCTGTATAATTGGATTAATGCTGAACAAATTCATTGTGGTACATCATGAAGACATGCTGTAGTAGAACAATAGGGAGCAGGCTCCAGGTTTTACAGAGTACAAAAGACACAAAGCGCACATTTATAAATAAACTGTACATTTTTTAATTTTTGCAAATGTTGCATCAGTAGTCAAGCTGAAAGCAAAAACTGCTCGGATGCAACAGTGTGCTTTGGATGTACAAATGATCAGTTCAATATAAGAACAGTATACAGTCAAGCTATGAAAACACAGTAACTGAAAAAGCTTTATTTTGGATAACCGGTTCATTATAAAACGATTTTCAAATAGTAGTAAAGAGTGAACAGGGCACAGCTCCACAGTTTGACCCTCTTTGAACTCTCTCCCTCTTTTTTGCCACCACTCCTGCATTCTCACCTCATCCTCACTTTATTACCCTCTTTCTTATTGCTTCTCTCTTCTCCGGCCCTCTCTTGCTCTTCCGTGTCTCCTTGTTCAACTCTAGGGGTGTGTGTGTGCGTGTGTGTGTGTGTGTGTGTGTGTACTTGGTGTGCAAGGCTGACCATGGTGCAGTCACTGAAGGTCAGTAGTTTATTCCCCCAAACACACATTCATATACACACTCAGGCTAGACGAAACACAAAGCACATATTGCAGCGTGACTTGCAATATAATAAACAGACATGTACACCTGGTCACTCGATGTGACTGCTCTCTGGGCTGTAATACTTTAGCTGCTTGTGTGTACACTTGGTGGTCTCCAGTCACCCAGAGTGAATGTGTTATATGGTGAGTAATATGCAAATTAACTTGTAAACATTGTAACAACATTCAGCACAGCTGATTGGTTGTGGCGTACAAGAGCATAGCTACTAAGGATAATTATTTTCCGTCATGATCCATGTGTATTAAAACGCAGTGTGTTGTGGGAAGAAAGTGAACAATGACAAGGCAACTCACACACACACACACACACACACACACAAGAGCAGAGTGCAGTTTTGTCCACACTGTGAGTGGGGTATGGAAACCAATTACTTTTTCTCTTCTCCAGTCGCTCTCACTCTTTCTCTCATTTGCTCACTCTCTCGCTCTCGCCGTTCCTCCTTCTGTGCTGTTCGTAGCGTTTTAATAAAGTCCTGGTCGCTCGCCCTCCTTCTCTCTCTCTCTCTCTCCACCTCCCTCCATCACTCGCTCGCTTCATCTACGATGGGATTCACTTCCTTTCCCTGTCAAACACGTCTTTCTCATTCTCACTCCCTCTTTCCTTCTTTCCCCCAACTCTCCGGCCCATCTTCTCTACCCAGTGCCAGTCTCCCCTGCCCTCTCTCCCTCTCTCTCTCTCCCTCTTTCCGTTTATTTAAGCTCTTTCACGGTCACTGCATTGTAATCTCATGGGACAAAACTGCATTTTCTCTTTAACATCCCCACCCCCTCATCATTTCCCTGAGTCCCTTGGCCCCTCGCTCTACTTTCCATCTTTGTCCGTCAAAACTCGTCCAATTCAAATCGCGATTAGTTTTTTTTTTTATTATTTAATTTTTTTGCAGGGCAGACAGGGCACAGAGACGCGAGCTCGGGTTTTCTGGCAGCGGCGTCAAGCCGCAGCGCCTCAGAACAAGCTCTGGACACAAAGGGCCCGCCGGCACAAAGGCTAGGAGGCCACTCGACACACAAAAAAGCAGCAGCTTCAGTTTGCATTAGGCACACACGCCACAAAAGGCTCAAAAACGGCCCGGACAAAGCCCCCGTCGCTAAACCGCACGCTAGGCTTCCTAAGGGGACGAGGGGCTGAAAACAATTACGACAAATAGCGGCACCCACACCCTATTAGGCCATTTGTAATACAATGGGAAAGCAGATTAGTGATACAAAAGCAATAGTATCTATGCGCTGCATTAGGGTGTCATAACAGCTCCAATACGAGACAAAGACAAATACACCCAAATAATGAACCGTCCTTCAGGGCAAGCAGATTTTCACTGCTTTTTTTTTTGTTTTTTTTAGATGGTCAGTGTCTTCTGGCAAAACATTCTACACAATGGAACTTACTGATCAACAAGAAAAGCTGCGCTAAAAAACATGCATCCTCTAAACACCGCGCTGCTGGATATCTGCTGTGATGAAAGACATAAAAATGCCGCAACAATACCTGTGGGAAGATTGCACTGATGCAACATGGCAAATAACTGGCCTACATTACTTTGACCAAAAGAAATGAATTGATGAATAACTATCAAACGCCCACTGTGTTTCTGAGAGTCCAAAAGAGCTTAATTGTCCTCTCTCTCTCTCTGATGAGGTGGGATGGCCCTCCCTCAATCTCCATCACTAGCCTGAGGCTAGCAGCCATCTGTCAGCTGAAGAAACACTAGTGATCTCCTCCAAGCATGTTGAACCGGCCAACACTCTTGGAGCGGCTCCTTGAAAAGATGAACAAGGTGGATTAAGGGTTTTAGAGGAAGCATGAGTTAGACTTCACCCTCCAAAAGCCCTACATACACACAACATTGCAAATATTTTACTAATTAAACACAGTCGTCCATTTGGCCGATCTAATCTGTATGTTCCTGTAATCATTTGCTGCTTAATTTTCTGTTTTTTCCCTGACAAGTGGACCTTGGTGCCAGACTACACTGAGTCACAGAAGAAAATGTAAGGCATTAGAAAAATAAATGAATGAAATCTAGAATATTAGAAATGCCAATATCCTACATGTTCTGTGTATTTCATTTTTCTCTTGAAGTCAAAGTAAACATACATACTATAAGGACAAAAGCCCCGACCTCAACCCCATCCAGCACCTTTGGGATGAACTGGAACGGAGACTGTGATCCAGACCTTCTCTTCCAACATCAGTGTCTCATAAATGCTACCGAATGAATGGAGACAGATTCCCACAGAAACTCTAAAATCTGGTGGAAAGCCTTCTAAGAAGAGTGGCGTCCCAATACTTTTATCCATATAGTGTCCATGTATTCAGTGAGACCATACAGACCCTAGCCAAGTTTAATAAACTAAAAAAAGTCCATACCCTAAAGTCTACAAGTGAAAAGAAAGGTGGAGGGATGACAGAAACCCTTCGAACCCTTGAAACCAACACACTTTTGGAAAAGGTCTCCAGGAGCTGGAGCTGTTGTCGTGTAGTGGATAACACCGTCCTCCAACCAGCAGGCAGGGGTTCCATTTCCAGGCAATGCTAATGCTACATTCACCAACATCTACAGCATCGTTACAGTATGTGTTGCTTTGGTTCAGATCCTAATACAGAAATGTTAGTATACCGTGCTATAAATGTACTAAGGTTAAACATTTGCATGTTGCAGCTTTCTGTGGTATCATTACTGTTAAGTAATGATTATTTTGTATAGCCTTGCTCCATCCTTGCCTTGTTTTAGGCTATTGTTCACTACTTGCATGGTTCACCGTTGCCTTTGAATTGAAATATGCATTTAAAACAGACTTCACAGTAACCCAAACCTCCATTAGCGGTTTGGAGAGACACACTCCCAAAACACAACAATCAGCATAATGTGGGTGAAACAAGTGTAAGTAGTGGGGCGGGAGATGGGTGTCTGAGTGTTTGTGCATGTGTGTGCGTGTCTGCGTGTGAGAAGGAGAGAGAGAGACACACACACACACACACAGGTTGTTCAGCCACGGCGTCTTTCATGCCCCATACAGAGAGGGAATTATCTACTTCATTGGGGATTACAACCCCCCTTCCAGTCACTGCCATAGAAATTACCCATCTTCGTGCCCTCTGCTCACTTATAATCTCCCCTGATGGGGGCCGTGTTGGTCACTGCTGCACCTGCTGCTACAGACTAGTGGCACAAAATGCAGAAAACAGCCTGGACTGCCAGATTTCTTTATGGGCGTTTGGTCAAATAACTGGTCAAAACTGGCCTAATGCATAAAACACTGACCCCAAAAATGATCCGTCGGTCACACGCCGAAGACGGCAGCACCGCATTTATAGCCAACTCCATATGAATGATGAGGTGTACTTGCCGGTTGCCAAGTTAAGTAGGTTTTATTGTCATTTCGACCATATACACACACAGTGGAACCAAACAATGTGCCACCAGGACCATGGAGCATCCCAAAAAACAGAGCACAACCAGAACAGAAAACCACAAGAGAGACTGGACAAGAGAGAGGGGGAAAAAAAACAAAAAAACACTCAAGAAAAAATGTAGCACAATCTACAATAGCAACCGTCTGAATGAATAGTGTGTTAGTTATACAGTCACCATCCTGTAATACAGAGTCATAGTACACCATAATATCTAGCCTAAAATATACATAATGCATAAAATATACAGTGTTACCATTTTATTGGCTGCCTATTTATTCATGTGAAGGTAGCTGAGTGTTGGGCTTGCTTTGAACTGAGCACAGTTTAAAGAAAGTTGAAGATTAATTGATTATTCACAGGGTTTCCGTATTGATACTGGAAAATGAAAAATGGTTTATTTTGTGCACGGTTTTGTGCTACACTGCAGAGACTAGGCTCCTCACACAAGCTGGAGGCGGGTGTGGCAACAGGAGTGAATTAAAACAACAGCTGAAATATAATAATATAATGAGACTTCAAAGAATATTCATGAATGCATTTACACTTCAACTAAATACTGACTTGAGAAAAAAGTTGAATGCATTGATGATTAACACTAAAATGAAAATGAAGTGCAGATAAGCATACTTTATATCATTTCGGACAATATTGCCGAGCCTTTTGTCAATAAGGCCGTTTTTCCTGCACCTGCGAGTGGCCTGGTTTGAAGGAAAAGCCCCCGACGTGACAGCCCTGCGTGCAGCTGAAGGAAATGGATCACAGCGCACTGAAATCTGAAAAAGGGTGGGATATAGATAGCTCACAGGGACATGAATAAAGTATCATAATGCACTGTAATGAACCCGTGCATTAGCGGAAGACTAATACACTCTTGTGAATGGGGCTACTTTGAAACAGCGAGGCGGGAGCCCACAATGCCTGCTCTGTTTTCTGGTCCTCCAACAGAACAACTCTGAGGCTGCGTAATTCAGGCCCATAAAAGAGACTAATTTGGCTAATTTAAAAAAATCCACCGTACAGGATCTGTATTTAGCTGCCCTGCAGCTCGGAACAGGCAAAATTCACAGACGAGCTGGAAATGCTACATTTTCGAAAAAGGCTGTGAATGTTTGTCAGGACAGTATTAGGTGCAACCCAAAAATGTAAATAAAATAATGACGACAGCACGGGCGTAACAGACTGACGGACAACCAGCTACTTGTTACTATGCAGTTTATACAGTTATAGACACCCAATAAGCCAGTATACACAAACTATGATGGGATGTAATTTCTCTCAATAATAATAGTTTCCAACCCCCACTTCACAACACAGTAACCCTCCACTTATACTGCAGTGTTTCAGTCTCTCGCAGATTTTTTCTGAGGACATAACTAATAACTGTTTATGGAAATGACAGATATTCTTCGCAGATACCCCTCGTCCTCATGCTGGGTTGTTTGTGTTTGGACAGCTGTAAACTGTACAGTGCGAATACGGGATTACCTTTACGTTTCCTTGGGGACTGATGTATTAAGCAGAGTTTAAAATGAAATTAAAGTGTTCTGGGAGCATATATGGGGGCCTATTTACGGTTTAAACTATAAAAATAGGCATTTTAGCCATTTTTTAGGCACTATTCGCGGGTGCTCTTGGGACGTAACCATTACTGTATACCATGAAACTGGGCGCAGTTAGGGATCTGCAATGTTAATGGAATCACCATCAGGATATTACTGACAAATGATCAACTAACATTATAACTTATGCTGTATTTTTATTGCATTTGTAAAGGCTACAGAAATAAATTATGCACAAGGCTAATCCAATGTAGTCCCAGTTTCTATATTTCAGAAATGTTTACATATCAGTAGTGACAGATATGAAAATTCTGGATATCATCGGGTCACAGCTCTTCTATGCAACACTGCTTGCAACATTGGTATCACAGGCCTTTGTTTAATTCTAGACGTACCTCAGAAGTGCTCCTGTATGGATTTTGGTCAATCAGAGCACCCACATGACTCACCAAATAATTATTTGTCCAAAATGATGCAGTTAAAAGTCAAGCTGAAATCAAAATGGATATTTTAACCTTGTTAGTCAGTCATATAGAAAACATCTCAAATCAGTTTTAAGAGAAAACGGATTTATTTTCCCCATATTCTTCCTACACTAGTATCAACCAGTAATGCATTTCACCCACCTCTCCCACCCATCATTGAGAGAAAATGCTAAGCTAGCGCAGAAATCCTCCCTGATGCCGCATTTCACTGGCGACGGGAGGAAAATGTCACACATTTGAACATCCCCCAGTGAAATGAAGGCTTACCTTCCAAGGAAAAATACAAGGGAATATCCTTGACTGAGGACTTCTATTTATTTCTATTTATTTGACGAGTTTAGCACACTAGCAATTTATATAAATAACATAAATAACAACTCAAAATGCTATAACAGGTCCTCACTTGACATTTCTTTCTTCATCTCTGCATTAGAATGTGTTCTCAACAGGAGTTGTGTACTTCAAAATCATATCATTTTCCAGGAGCAGGGTGCCAAAACATGACCGCATTGCAAGGTCCATCACATTTCAGACACAATATCAGCCGAGCGTAAGTAAGTATCCAAGGATACCGGATTCCAGTCTTTCCCATGTTAGAGTGATGGCTCTGTTTGGGAATCATTTTCACTTTTTATTGGGAATGGTAATATTTACTGGAAAACCGCGCAGCCGTCGTTCGGGTCTGGTGTGCTCTGTTGTTCCCGGACGCCGGGATAACGCAGGCCTTCTTGTATTGTTTGGGACAGGCACTCGTGCGTCCGTGTGCGTGCGCTCGCTTGCCGCTGATGTCGCTAACGAGAGGAAGAGACAGGAAGCGAACGCGGCGTCCGTGGCCTCTCTCCGCAGATGCGATGCAAATTTCATTCGTGCTGATTTTCTGGCGCGCGTTTAATTTCGGAAGTGAAAAATGAAATATTTGTTCGCTCCAATTTCCCTCCATAATAACGGCGGCGAAGCGACCCGCCACCAGAGTTATTATTCTGGGGCCTCAGCAGGAGATGTGTTCTGTTCTACAGAGCAGACACTTCAACAGCCCAATCTGCCTGACAAATAGTGCCTACATGGACCTGCTCTGCTTCGACTGCACACAAACACACACACACACACACACACACACACACACACACACACACACACACACTTGCATGCACAGCAAATAAATTCACTTTAACAACCTAAAAATCACGAGTCGCCAGTTCGGGATGCTGAAATAGTGATCAAAACAACACACGCTAACCAGCACATGCACACATACACAGACACGCACAGACACGAGTGCGCGCGTGCACACCTTCACCCTGAGCCATGCAAGCACACACGCGCTCCGGAAACGCTCATTCTTGTTAAAACAGGCCCAAGTGGGTTTTTTTTTTAAACACTCCACGCTCAACACACCACTCGTGTCACTTCAACACACACAAAACTCCCCCCATGTTTATTTGAGCCCATTAAAGTAATTCACACATTCAAACCTATTATTACATCATTTCTATAAACAGAAACACCCACCACACAGAGAAACACATTCCGACGTTCTGCCTGCTTTTCCTCACTTTATATATAATATACACGTATATTCATATACACATACATATTATATACTCATCTATTTATGTAAGTCCATTTATTTAGCAATATCCAGCTATATGTAAGCATCTACATGCAATAATATTGTGAATAATAAATGACGGCTGGGCAATATGACAGTATTTCTCATAACATTCTTTACAAATGGAGTGTGATTAGTCCTGTTTAATGCAGTGCAGGGCGTGAAATGCTGAACAATAATCATTTGCACTAATAGTTTTTAATAACATTGAACAAAATGTGACACTAAAAAAATCTAGAGATCGTGAATTGCGTATCACGAAAATGGCCTCCTCTCTACTATGGTCCATTATCAGCTGCCTGCTACATTGTGCCAAAATGTCATAACGAATAGACAAACAGAAACGATCCAAAACGACATGATGTTTCATTAAATTACTGTTACATTTACTTACACTGAAACTAAATCAAGACAAATTAATAAACAAACAGATGATTTTGAACGTTAAATGTGTCTAAAGCCAGTACCTTGTTACACACACACACACACACACACACAGGCCCACATGTTGGCTGCTCTGCCCGAAATGTCTTTCCTTCAGGCTCTGGAACCCTGATGTGTGTTTTTTCTTGTCACTCCTGCGGCCCGACACTGATAGTAATACCTGCTGACATCTTTCCCTCCCTCCCTGTCTGTCTCTCTCTCTCTCTTTCTCTCTCTCACCTCAGCCCCTGGAGGAGCTCCCCTGCCGTTTAGGGAGAGGAAATGCTGTTCACTCATTCTTTGTTACCTCTCCCTAATGCCCTCTTCCTGTCGTCCTTCCATCAGTCCAAAGTGGGTGTATATGAGAGAGAGAGAGAGAGAGAGAGAGAGAGAGAGAGAGAGAGACACAGAGAGCAAAGGAGGAAAGATAGAAAAAAAACCAGAAACATGAAAAAATGAAAGGAATTAAAGAGAGAAAAAAAAACAGGATGAAAAAGAAAAGACAAAAAATTAAAAAGGCAAGATTGCAGACCATATCACAAAGAAAGAAAAAAAAGAAGGAAATGAAGGAAAAAAAAAAGACACAGAAAGAAAGAAACCAACAAACAAAAGAAAGAAAGAAAGAAAGAAAGAAAGAAAGAAAGAAAGAAAGAAAGAAAGAAAGAAAGAAAGAAAGAAAGAA
>JBBPDB010000007.1:2270134-2295288 GCA_037974465.1 Brachypetersius altus
AATCAGTCCCTCATAAAGCAGAATGAGGTGTTTGTGGAGGAATTTAACAGACACTGGACTGGAATGGGTTCACACTCAGAGAAACGCTGATTTCAAAATCAACTGCATAAATGTTTTTGTATTAGTTGAAGCAAACAATTAACATAAACAGAACAAAAACAACATTCAAAACTAACCCACAGAGTTCATTAGTGTTGTTTTACAGAATTGTTTAAATATAATGCAGGCTGTTGTCATGCCTAGCAACTGTAACTAATGAGCAGCAAACTAACAAAAGCAGCAGCAAAGTGGAGCTCCAGTTTCCCTCCACTGTACTACAGTCTAACTACTATAAACCACAGCTACAATGTATGAGATACGCAGCAGATACTACCAGTCAAAAGTTTGGACACACCTTCTCATTCAATGTTTTTTTCATTGTTTTTATTATTTTCTACATTGTAGATTACCGTAATAAACAAACAAAATAGACTTCAGCTTGCGTCACTGTGAGGGATTTGTAGGGACAAACTAGAAAAATGGGTCAGTAGCATAAAAACGCGCCTTTAATAATTCAGTTAATTCAATTAATTCAGTAGTATTTATGTAACAATAAATACTAGAGAATGCATTTCTGAATTAACTGAATTATTAAAGGCACATTTTTTTCATTAGTTACAGGGACAGTCTTACAATTTTAATTTAATTTACTTCTGAACTTTTCCATGTATGTTTCAGTGCCCGTTCTAAGGCAAAAGTGATAAAATATTTTTTCTTCAAGCACAAATATGGTGGTGTTTCACTGAACTTCGAGTGAGAACTAAGTCATATTATTGAAACCCACCTGCTTTGGTCAGTGGCTCTGATTACTGCATCTTCCAAAAAGGCTGAGTATTGACTGGGTGCTGGAGCTGATACTAAAAATACGCTGTCAGAATTGTCTTTATTGATACTTTTAATATTGATCAGACCCGGTTCTTCAATCCTGACAAGTGCGTTACAGCTGCACTCCTCCTGACCACTGGCTTATTTCTATCTGTTCCTGACTCACAGGGTTCTCATCCAAACTTTTCTTTCTTTCTTTCTTTCCTTATTTCTTTCTTTGGTACTTTCCCCTTTCTTTGTTCCTTTGTCTATTTGTTTGTTTGGTTCTTTCTTTCTTTATTTATTGTTTCTTTTGTTTTATTTATTTCTGGTTCTTCTCCTTTTGTTGGTTTGTTTGTTTGTTTGTTTCTTTTTTTCTTTCATTCTTGCTTTGGTTCTTTCTAGGGATGCAGCGAATATTTGGCCACCAAAAATTTTCATCTGAAAATGGCATTTTTAACGCAACCTGCAGCTCCAAACTGGATTAGAGTCAGCATGTCTGCCGTATGGCGCATTTTCATATATCCAAGAAAGACACTTAAAGCCGTGTGTAAAGAGAGCAATGCCGGAATTTCTAGAGGGGGTGCATCCACAAAGACTTTCTCAACGTCGGAATTCATTTATCATATAGAATCAAAAATATCCCGTTGGAGTCCAGAAGAGGCGGGACCCTTCCAGCACACCCACTCCGTCTGTGTTTCTGAAAAGGCAGGAAAGTTTTCCAGTGATTAATATATGGGCTGCAGTCTCTGTTTAATACACTATTCTGTTTTAGGAATACAGAGAATGTTGTTTATCTTTCAGCAGTTTTAAAGCTCTTGTTCATTCAGAATATTAAAATGCACTTGTATTCACTGGTTTTAAGGGAGAAGATATTTAATGGTATAATATTTCATTATATAGTGCATTGTGTGAATGCTAAATAAATATGTTCGTAGTTTTGTAACAGATTTATTCTTTGAACCATGAATATTTATTTATGCAAATGCAAGTACACAGCCATAACGACAATATTACAAAAAAAATAGTATATTAATTTATTTCTGTGTTTCGGTTTTTCGGCCAAGTGTTTCCTCATTTTCGGGTTATAAATTGTTTCAGTGCATCGCTAGTTCTTTCCATTTTCTTTGTTTCTCTATTTGTTTGTTTCTTTGTTCTATCTTTCTTTTTTTTCTTCCTTTCTTTCTTTCTTTCTTTCTTTCAATCTTTCATTCTTTCTTTTTATCTTTCTTTCTTACTTTCGTTCTTTCTTCCTTCCTTTCTTCTCTAGACCTAAAAATTGAGCAGCCCATAAAAGTGCTCCAGTGTCTGATTAAACACTAAAAAGCTAAAGAAGTGACGGACAAATTTGGGACCTTTATTTCCCCGAGGCCTGATGTGAGGGCAGATGTTGACGGCTTCTCATTGATTTCAGAGCGAAAAATCACTTCGCAACCTATCCACAGCCTTTCCTTAATTGGAACGCTGATTCAAATCCTTTCCACCGGACACCTCTGAGGCATTCGGAATAACTTATTAAGCCGGAGATACAGAGGCGGAATCTTAAGGGAAGAAAAAACAAAACGCATAACAAAAGCGCAATAGTAATTAAGCACATTATCGAGGTAAAGGCTAATTAGAGGCCTTAGGAGCTTCTACACTGATGGCTCTGGAAGCAGGGTTAAGCCTTTTGATTCCCCTCACCCCCCCTCCGCTCCTCCTTTTTGGTCAAAAAATCGTATTACCTTTCTCACACAAACCTTAAGAAGTCTCCGCTCATTAGTATTTGGATTCTGAAATTGATTAAACATTTCATTACAGAAATTAATTAAGCAACACTCCTCAGTGATAAAGTGATTAGAGCTGTTAACTCAGAAAATGCCAAACGTTTTGCCCAGCGCAGGTGCGTTTCTTCCCGAGACAAGTCAAGGAGCTGTTTACTGTCATTTCAAACACCAACCACCAGCATGGAGAAAGAAACCATAGCCCATGATGTTTTAAGTACAAATATAGCCATTTTATTCACCATCCAGACCCATCAATGAACCTAACAATTAATTTACAAAAATAACTCCAATTCATTATTAAATCAACATCTCTATGAGGGACAACCATTCCAGTCCAGTGTCTGTTAAATTCCTACACAAACACCTCATTCTGCTTTATGAGGGACTGATCAGTGATCAGCTGAATCCCATCTTATTTAATGAGGAAAAGTATAAAACACTGCTGTAATCGCCTCTCTCCTCCCACACTGAGACCAGTTGGAGGTGAAACACTACTAGAAGTACGTCAGACATAATTATTGGCATTTTGTTTAAGAGAGAGCATGAGATTTTCTGTAAACGCTGCATCGTTTCTCTTATTTCATTTCCTTTAAACAATATTTTTATTTGGAAATGAGGAGAAATATTGTCAGCAGTTCTTCAAAACGAAGGCAAAGCTGTTCGGTTCAATACGTTCACCTGTGAAAGATTTTTGCAGTGGTCTCTTATTCTTTTATTCTTTTCCAGAGCCGTATCTGCTGTATTTAGTGTAGGATTTAATGTCTGTTAATATTTATATAAACCACGTTTCTCTGTATCTTCTTCTTTTCTTTTCTTGCAGTCTGCGGAGGGAGGGCTACACCCTGCAGGTGAACGTGAACGATTACCTGGACATCTTCTGTCCACACTACAACAGCAGCCAGAGGGGCGTGGCCGAGCAGTACGTGCTCTACATGGTCAGTTACCGTGGCTACCGCACATGCGACCCGCAGCTGGGCTTCAAGCGCTGGGAGTGCAACCGTCCCCACGCCCCTCACGCCCCGATCAAATTCTCTGAGAAGTTCCAGCGCTACAGCGCCTTCTCGCTGGGCTACGAGTTCCACGTGGGACACGAGTACTACTACATCTGTGAGTGTGGACCCCGGCGCACTACTGGGGTGGGCAGCCATGTCCATCAGAAAATGCCTTATTTTTTTCTCTACAGTACCGTCCCCAGTGGCCCACAGGTTGAAAGCCACTGGTCATTAAACAAAACCCACAGTACATGACATTCTAATGATACAGCCAGTTTGTAAAGAGGCAGTTAGATGATTACCCAACATGATGGATTCCCACATTATGCTAAAAGCTTTATTCCATTTAGTTGATATGAATCGAGTCTGAAAACGAAAACGAGTGAATATGATCCAGTGGTGCTCTCACTGCAACACATTATTTGTACTGTAGCTGGGCTTCCTTCTCTGTCTGGGCTGCAGAGACTTGTTTTTTTATCATAAAACCAGGTGAAATGGCATTTACTTAACAAAGGATGACGAGTGATGAATAAGCTACAGTGTGGACACCGGGGTTAAGAGGAGCGGTGGCCAGAGAATGGAAGGTTGGAGTGTATGGTGGGCGTAGAGCAGCAATATCAGAGAGCCTGGAGACAAAGCGACCGCTGCAGTGTTAGATCCATCGGTCGTGAGTCAGTCCTGTAACTCTAATGACTGGCCTCTGTCTTCAGATCTCTTCAGTTTTTGCCATCGCAGTGATGGGAGAATCCTCTGGCTTGCCTCACAGAGAGCTGAGTTCAGGAGATGGAAACGACTAGCCGCAGTGTTAATAAACAATAAGAGACTTTTCTATTCCTCAGTTCTTCCCAGTCTTTATTAGAGTGTAATGTTATGCGTATTATTATGTGTCAATGACTGATTGGTCCTCTTCTGTTCTAGCCACACCCACTCATCACCACGGCCGCAGCTGCCTGAGACTGAGAGTGTATGTCTGCTGCTCAACAGGTACTGACCTGCACCTGTGCCTCTCACTCTGTCTTCAGTCCATCCACCCATCAAGCCTTCCATTTACCTTTACATTCTTTCTTTCCATTTGTCTATCCATTCATCCATCAAACCAGCATCTGCCCATCCTTCCCCATCCTTCGCCCAAACATCCACCTCATTCTCCTTCTATCCATCTCTCTACTGGCCCTCTTCCCTTCCTTCCACCAATACCTATCCATCCACTCTTTGTTAAACCTTCTATCTGTCTATCCATGTTTCTCAGTTCCATTCTTCCCTCCATCCATCTTTCTTTCCAGTATCTTCCTATATCCATCCATTTCTATCCATCTGCCCACCCAAGCATCAAGCCATGTTACATTCTTCCATTCATCTCTCCTTTTGAGGAACATCCGTCCATCCATCCATCTATCTGTCCTCTTATCCATTCTTCCAGCAAACCAGCATCTGTCCATCCACTTATACACCCTTCCCCATCCGTCTCCCAAGCGCACATCCATCTCTTTATCTTTCCACCCATCTCTACCATCCCTCTTCCCCACCATTCATCCATCTTTCCATCCCTTTTTCCTCCCGACGTTCCCCCTGTTTTTCCTCCCATCCAGTAACTATCCATCCACTCTGTGTTAAACCTTCCATCCATCCACCCATCTGTTTCTCTGTTCATCTGAGGATCCCTCCATCCATCTCTGCTCCCTAATATCCTTCTTTCCATCCAATATCTACCCACCCATTCATCAAGCCAGTAAACATTCGCCCATTCATTCTTCTCTAGACCCATGAATCTACTTATCTATCATTGATTCATTTACTCTTCCCCAGCTACCCACCCATTCTTCCTTCTACTGAACAACCCACGGATTTATCCATCCACCTCTCAAACATCGTTCAGTTAATCTCTCGCTTATGTAACATCCATCTGCCAATCCAATCATCCATCTATTTATTTATCCATCTATTCAACTGTCCAACTGTTCATCCGTCCATTAATCCATCCTTCATTTTACTCCTCCAGTAAAAATACAGGAAATTACATGTGAAATACAAACAAACAAATCATCTGCAATTAATATTCCCGTAGACAGAGTACACAAAAACTGCAGTTAAATATCCATACATCCGTTTTTCATTTATAAATATCTATCCATCGGTTGACCGTCTGAAAAGCTGAAGAGTTTCTTGATCCTCCTAATTTACTCGAGCCTTTCTCGATTTCCTCTCAGCACACTGACTCTGTCAGCAGAACTAATTGCAGGCACTTACACTATATTCCAGAAACAGAGAGAGAGAGGAAAAGAGAGAGAGAGAGAGAGAAGGTGGGGGGTAGTGAGAGTATAAAGGGGTGTATATAGGGACAGAGAGAGAGAGACATAGAGAGAGTGTAGAGAAGGAGAGAGAAAGAGGTAGATAGCGACAGAATGGGAGAGAGGGAAAGAGAGAGACAGTGTAATGAGAAAGAGAGATGCACAGATATATGAAGAGAGAGAGTTAATAAGAGAGGGAGAGAGACAGACAGAGAAAGAGAGACAGACACAGAGAAAGAGAGACAGAGGGAGAGGGAGACAGACAGACAGACAGACAGAGAAAAGGAAAGAGACAGAGAGAGAGAGAGAGAGAGAGAGAGAGAGAGACAGAAGGAGAGAGAGAAGGAGAGAGAGAGAGAGACAACCAGTGAGGGAGAGAGAGACAGACAGACAGACAGAGAGATTGGGGAAAGAGAGATAATAAGAGAGGGAGACACAGAGAGAGAGAGCGGTTGTCTGGTCCGTAGCTGCTCTTATCCTGCAGCAATGAGCTGGCAGTAATATGGTGCACTATTTTTACATAACCCACACACAGAGCTCACTTCTCGCTCTCCGTCTGCGTCAGTGTTAGTTGGTTGCGGTGCGTGGAGTCTGTAGACTGCTGTGGATTTCCTGTGAAAACATTCTCCCCACTGTCACATTTCATTTCACACGCTGATTACACCCCCACCCCCACTCCCACCCTCGTCTGTCTCAGGACCCCCTCGATGTATCGCTTGACCAACAACATTAACCGACATTGAGGATTCACTGATATCTTTACTGGCAGAACATACTTTCGCACAGTACTGAATGAATCTTAAAGAAATAGCAGAGATACAAAGCAGCTTAAAGATTCAGCCGAGCAGCGGCACACTGAGCGAAAAAGAAATAAACAGCAGGCGTGCTGGAGAGCAAACGCCAGCTGTAGACTTTTAATTAAATATGATTTTTACTAATACACCCTGAGTTCTGAGGGTTAAATGTGATTGGTCAATATTATCGGTGATAAGGATATTTGTCTAATTAATATCAGGATCAGTGATGGTGTTTGTATCGGTAGACCTCTTAATCTCTGCTACTGTTCATGCAATACGAAGTCATCCAGACACACCTCTCTCTCTCTCTCCCTCTCTCTCTCCTCCCCTCCCCTCCTCCCCCCAGTGCTGTCTAGTTGGGTGTAATCTAACAGGCACTTTGTTGTTATTTTAACCCTTCCACCTCCCTCTCCACCCTCCCTCTCTCTCTGTCAGTACCCATGTGCATTAACAATCACCCACCGCCTCCCTGTGTGTGTGTGTGTGTGTTATCTTAACCCCTGCTCCTGCTCTGTGTGTGTCTCCGGGTTCTGGTGTCAAGATGATTCTGCTCCGATTGCTCACTGGAGCTTGAACGCATGAGTTCATATCAGCACACTGCAGCCTTAAGAGGCACCACTGCTCTCTCGCCCTCTCTTTCTCTCTCTCTCTCTCTCTCTCTCTCTCTCTCTTACACACACATACAGTCTTACATGTGAACTGACCCAACCAAAAGTGTTCTTTTGCAGCACCTTGCTGTGTGCCCTCCCCTGGGACAGTTAGGGAAATCACTCAGTGCATCCCAAGCTTATCGCTATAAATATACTTATTAAATATATGACTGACTGAATGGACAAGCTTTACGATTTTTCCCCAGTAGCTCAGCAGTTTGCATGGCAACAACGTGCTTGAATTTCACTAAATTGCCCAACAAGTTCTAGATATTAACTAAATAAACAAAAGCACGAGATAATAACATGAACATATGTTCCAGAATTGCTTCATCAAATTAGACTGAATTGCTCAACAGGTTCTAGCTATTAACTGATAATAAGATGAAACTCAAAAAGGACTACATAATTACTTTGGGTAACATGAATGTTTCCAAGGTTGCTGAATTAAATTACACTGAATTACAGAACAGGTCCTAGCTATTAACCAAGAATAGATACAAACTCCAATGTACAAGATCTTTGTTTATGGTAAAATGGTTATATATCCCATATGTGAGTTCAGGCTCTGATACAAAATGCACAAAATAAAATAGAATGAATATTAATAACTCACTCTACATTTCTAGATCTTGGCAGAAGCCTTAAATCAGGTTGAATGGGATTTTTTTATAAAGTTCAATTAGGCAACAGCTATGAAGTAATTCAGCTACATTCAGTATAATGAAACTTAGGCCAAGTTAAAAAGAAGTGTGGGTGTGTGTGTGTGTGTGTGTGTGTGTGTGTGTGAGAGAGAGAGTGTGTGTGTGTGTGTGTGTGTGTTTTTAAAACTCTCTTTGGCCCTTTCCAGCAGATGATGCAGATGATGAGCCGCAGCCCACAGAGCCAGACTACACTCTGAGACCGAACATCAAAATTGATGACCTCGGTGAGTGATTACACACGTGCATGAGTGCATTACTCACAAACACTGCTTCCAGGAAAGGGTTGAGCTGGAGGTTGAAAATGCCATATTTTAAACCTAGAGGAAAGACTGTGTGGTGAATGGCATTCATCCAGCTATATGTGCCCTCACATGCCATCACGTCTATAAATTTCTGAAATTAATGCCAAAACAATTAGCAGGGCTGAAGAGCATTTTACAGGCTTTGATGTTTTCAAACGAGTGCCCGGAGCACTCGCTCTCGGAATTGCCCTTAAAAAAGAAAGATAATAATTATTCTTGTATGCTAGTTTGGTATCGGACTTCAAAATATGTCCAGTAGGTGGCAACAGTGTATCAACAGTCAGGCTGAAGCCCAGCCGCATCTTGCTGTGGAAGAATCTGTGATTGTAGCTGTGAATGTCTTTTTCAAATACAGCTTTTATGAGGCATGACTCTTATTGTATTCATACTAGAAAACTGTGGAAAATTGGAAAGTTAACAGTTTATTAGCTGCTTTTACCAAACTTCTGTATGCACAGACTGTGGCTTTCCATTGGCTGAACAATGGAAGGAGGAAATTGGGGTGTTTTGCTTTGAAACCCAATAACCATATATAAAAATATAATATAATAAGTCAGAAAAGCTTTTCTGTTACAACTTTTATTCCCAAAATGGCGTTCTGAGAGCTGACTGTAGGCAACTAGCGGTATTTGCACTCTAGTGTTTTTGATTGCCACCACCCAATTCCAGTGTTAACTGAGTTTCCTTGAGTTCCAGGGTTATTTGTTTTCTTTTACAGATGCCTCTCTGTGATTTTCCTACCATCCAGATTGGCCATGTCTGTCTTTATCTCCGTCCTCTTGAGGGGCTCAGTCACTTACACATTGTGGTTCCATTTGGTTACACACGTCCATGATTTACCAGGCAAATGTCAGAAAATGTTGGACTTGCACATATCCATATCAAACACTTCCTAGATCACCTAACGGTGGATACTTGGAAAGATTCCCTCTACCTTTACTTGGTCTGGGTGGGTGTCTTCTCCTACCCTTTTACAGGAGCAGCAATGTAAAAAGTCAAGAGTTGAGTGAGCAAAGATCTGAATTTGTAGAAAATACAACCCACTAGGAACTTGCTGAGTACAGTATTTTTGATGCTGTCCAGATAAAAGAGTTTTATCATAAAAGTTTTATCATCCTATAAAAGATCTTCCTGTAGCTTATTTAAAGGGAACAGAAATAAAAATTTCCAACAAAGCATTCCTGAGCCCTGCTGTTGTTACTAAAATGTGCCTGTGTGTGCATGCCCTTGGATGGGACTGCAGGCTTGATGTGAACAGATTAAAAATGTCGCTATGTGTCACATGTCACATTAGCATTAGCACTACTGATGACTGTTAGCGGCCTTATCATGTAGCGACAACTGCAGGCCAAAGAGTCGAGAAGGGCAACGCCACAGCCTAAACAAGGTGCGAACCATGATGCTAAAGTTAGTGTACCACTGATGAGCTCCATGATGCCGGGGTCAGCATTAGCTTTGATTAGCTCTGACAGCGCTAGCCCTCTTGTGCCCTCTTTTCCTTCAGCCTGGCAGGAAGTCATGCTCTGCTCCGTCACAGTGAGTCAACTCAAGGACAGGGAAGTCTGGGCAACTGGCACAAGAGAAAAGACTGTTTTGACAGGTTTCATTTTGTCCCAATACTTTGGTGAACATTTTGGGACGAACAGAGAACAGCTGGACATTGTGGATTTCCTTCATGGATAAATGGATACACACTGTGGCCTTTTTATCTTGTAGCTCCAACTTGCTGGTGTACAGTTAGAAACTGTTGAACCACAGATTGTGTTAGCCGTCCTTCATCAGTGGTCACGCTCTGATCACTACTTTTGACTGGCACTACAGAACAGAATGTACCCCTACCCTAATTTACCCCTGAAAATAAACCAAATCCCATCCTTTGAATTAAGTGGCCATTAATTTGTGAAACCAATCCCTTAATCGACCTTAAAATTCGAATTTAAGACATGATTATGAAACCCCCTAATTTTACATTTCTGGTGTTAATTCAGGAAGTTCTATTATTTATAGGGCGACATTGAATAATGAAAAAATTCTGTAGTTTTACCCCTTAATCAGCCTTAATCTGTGCAGTTTTCCCTTAATTTTCCTTCATTTCCCTTATGGGAATTATGATCATTTTAAGGGATAAAATGAAGGCGTTTAGTTTATTAGTGTGGCAACACTGACAAGACCTCAGCAATACAGATGCGTCACTCATACCAGCACACACAGCCACGTCACTGCTGCAAATATATGCTTGGTGGTACTATTGCATAAAAGGACAGTCTTATTTCGTCACGGACCGGTTTAATATCAGAAACTATTTTCACGGCCCAGCCTTTAAGGAGTGGCAGATAAATGTACGTATACGTATTTATACAAATCAATGATACGCATAAAAATGGGGATATTTTAAACATATAATAATACACGTAAATCCAGTGTGTACTCGCAGCTTTATTAACAGCAAGTTTTTTTTTCGGTGCTGCCTGGTATCGGTCCGCGGCCCGGGGTTTGGGGTCCACTGGTCTAGAGCATTGTCTGATATAAAGCATACCCTTATGAATCGATACAACGGCCAGTGAATGTAGTGTACCTGTTAAAGGAATAGCCCACCATCCACAAGCCACCTTTATAAGAGCCTGATGCTGGTTTGACCGGGACTTTAGCCCAGCAACATCAGGTTCCACACTAAAGGAGGAGAGTAATAGTCTCCCAACATTTCTTGGGAGATTGGCTACATCTGGGGAAGGTGAAACAGTGTTGTTCAGTATGGATCAGTGGAACCCAGTCTTGGAGGCCCAAATCCAGCACCGTTTGGCAAATCCAGCACTTATGACACCTAGAATTTATCAGGTGAGTCTGCGCCCCTGATCTAGATAGATTTAGCAGATGATCTGGTTTCTTGACCATCCCTATTGAACCATTAATGGAAATTAGGGATAAAGGGCTGCTAATTATGAGTGTGTATCAAGTCTCTGAGTTGGATTTGCTCAGTGATTTCCGATACATGAAACTGAACCTCGTGCTCTTCTTGTAATACTGACAGGAGTATCAGCTTTCAAAGAGTCCAGAGGGAAAACGACGGGAACCGCAAGAGGCCCTCAGTCCAGCTCTGCTCAATACTGCTCAGCTGTAAAGGAACCTCATCCTCACTGATTAGCCATACAGATTTTTCTTAAAGGCATTTCTCTGTACACAGTTGTAGCTGATCAGCCATGGCATATTAGGGGTCTAAAATGTGCTTCTTTGGTTTTGCCCTGGAGCTGTTAATTAACTCATTAGCATCCTGTGAACATATCCTGATTTCTGACACTGTGTAACATACTGTTGCTTGTTTATACCAGGGCTGTTGAAGGTAAGTCCAAAGCAAATCTCCACCTTAATGAACCATAATGCGTAATTCTTTTAAGTTATACAGTGAACGACCCCTCAGTTTTATTAAACAATACAGCTCATTATTAAAACCAAGAATAGGCATGAACCTCACGGGAGAAATGTAGCCAGAAAAAATCTCCACATAAAGTAAGAGCGTTATCATTTACGAATGCAGCAGGAACTCACAGCTGTATGGTCACAAGAAAACCGTGTGTTGGTGAGACCAATCAGAAAAAGGCTGGGGAGCGTAGAGACCGGACTCTGTAGCGGTGGGAAAAGGTCATGTTGAGCCCAGACAGACCCAGAGTGATGGGAGCATCAGGGTAGGAAGGGAAGCGATACAGCCATTATACAGTGCCCTCTGTACAATCCCCTGGAGGCAGTGTTATGATCTGGGGTTGCTTCAGATGGTCAGCAATGTTATGGGACAATAAAATATGGTCGGGGGCCTGAATGCACTGACTGACCAGGTTATCCCATCAAAGGGTGGGATATTCCAGGGCAACGGTGCTAAGATTCCTCGAGCTGAAATTTAGAATGTGGTTCAAAGAGCACGCGCTGGAGAAGACTGTATGGTTCTAATCTCCCATTATCAATACAAGAGCTAGGGAAACTGTAAACAGCAGTGTATTTGTCAGTAAACAATTTGAGTGAGCTCTGAGCTCCAGTGTTTGTTGAGGTAAGACTTGGACACCTAGAATATCGTAGTTAAACAGCTACATCAGGGGCAAGTGGGGAAAATGGTGAATTTGGCTTTAAGCCAAAAGATTCCCTCAACTGATACAAGTCTTAGCATCTGCACGTCTCTGCTTCTCTAGACCAAGAAAAACACAGGACCGGTTTCAGCCTGTTGTCCTGCATTACATAACAAAAAGTTACAAGAACCATCTTCTGTCACGTGGGGGAACAAAACAAATGCTGGTTAGTCATTTCCGTGTTGTGCTTGTTTTGGGGAGTGCACACGCAACGCAGTTATCAAAACACTGTTCTTCTGATGAATGTGAGCGATAGGACCTGCGCTGAAGTCAGCTGACTCAGGTGGTGCTCTGAAAGCAGACTAATGACACATAGCACTGCTCATATGTCTCACCCCAGGCGACAAACATTAATTTTTTTATTGTAAATGGCTTAAATAAGTTCTTTCCTTCCGTCGTTTTCTATGGAATAGTCACTTAGAATGATCTACCTGTGAACAAAATGAGTCAGACTCCTTTAGAAAATGGCTCATTAGTGAGGTTAAACGCACCTCTTTCTGCAAGGACTCACCACAGGGCGGCCTTTTTAATGGAAAAATAATACTAAAAGCCATTCTGAAGGCATTGCGCGCCCCACGGAGCCTTAGTGTGGTCAGCGCTATAGAAATAAAATGCTAAACTTAGCTTCTGGACAACAAGCACTTAGAGCAGTTGGCTCGCAGCCAGATCGCTGAGGGCTTCCAGGAAAAAAAATATAGAGGAGCTTCACGGAAGAAGTTGCTGTGCGTGAAACATGCCACATTTCTTGTAAGATGTAGTACAGCTGCTCTGAGAATCCCCAGCGCGTGAAGCTAAAGCTGCAGGCTGACATATTGGGACCACAGCTCAGTGCTAGTACACTTTAGCTAAAAGTTTTAAGGATAATACAAATTCACTGCAAGCAATGGGATGCTCACTGCTTTTCTGGAAAAAAAATATTTTAAAAGCAGTATCTCTACGAGTTTGACAGCCTTTCCAATCCAGTGTCTGTTGAATTCCTACACAAACACCTCATTCTGCTTTATGAGGGACTGATCAGTGATCAGCTGAATCACATCTTATTTAATAAGGAAAAGTATAAAGCACTGCTGTAATCGACTCTCTCCTCTCACACTGAGACTAGAAGCTCCTCAAAGCTTATTGCCATTTTGTTTAAGAGAGAACAAGTCCTGTAAACTCTGCATCATTTCTCTTCTTTTGGATGTTTTGTCATTTCCTTTAAAATGACGCTTTAAAGAACAATATTTTTATTTTGAAATGGGGAGAAATATTGTCAGCAGTTACTAAGACAAAGCTGTTCAGGTCAATGCTTGCACCTAAAAAAGTTAAAACCTGAGAAACTCAACATTACTGTATATATATATATATATATATATATATACCATTGTTTGACCATTCCATAGCCATCCGTGGACAGATTCCAAGTGAGCTCTCTCTGTTCTAGCCACCATGAGCGTGTGTTAGCCGGAAAAACAAAACTGGGAGTTTGTGTTTTCCTTCAAGAGTGTTTAAGCATTCAATGGAATTGCATTAGCAGCTGTTTAGCGATTCATGTGCTAGCATCTTTTAATGAGGGTTGAAGTGACTGGAACTGGCCACAGCTGCATTGGGAAGAAACTTATGCAACAATGTTGTTCTCAAAACAAAATCTACTACTGTATGTTCTACACTAAATTTTATTGAGTGTAGAAATATTCCAGTTGCTGGCCTGAAAAAAAGATTTGCGACCTTCAGGGCATCTGTCTTGATAACATCCGTAACAATTATTGAGGAGTTTCCTTTGGAGAATTTAATAGTAATTCCTTGTGTGTTTTATTCGACTTTGTTCCCTGTGGGTCTGTTTTTGTTGTAGCCAGCCTTTTTAACTCACCTTTCCCTACAATTGTAAAAAAAATTAAAAACAATTGTCTGTGGTTGTTTATTTTGTATATCAGTAAAATGACCCAGTTATTGGTCATGTTGAGCAAGAATGTACTCCAGACTCTCAGACGACAGGTAAACATCCGCCGCCCAGCGCTGTCCCAGCATCAGTGCCGGCAGCTTGAAAACACATACACAGATACATTCATGTGATGTTTGTCTAAAAGGGTTTATCAGTCCGGTTTGTCTTACACACACTATGTTCTACGACCAGTGTGACAAGATGTGAACAAATCTGTCCGTCGCACTTCCACTCACAACTGGTTTTGTGAGAATTCCAAGGATTCTCTTTGTGTTGGTCCCCAGACTGTAGTGCTACGGGCTTGTCCTGTAGTGTCCTGACTTTCTCAGTTGTGTCAAATGTCAAGCCTGGTTTCTTTTATTTAGTTTTTTGGTTTATAGCTGTAACCAGCGCACACTGACTTGCACCAGCTTGGTTACCAAGACTATGATCGCCGAGATGAAGAATAAAGGAAGGGAAAAAAGATCAAGGGACGTATGGAAGGCGGGCTAAGAGCCTGAACCCGACATAAAATTGGAGAAATGGTGTCTGAACCCGAAATGAACGGTCGGGTCTCATTCGGAGTCACTCTGAGTCTGAATCACTGCTTGTGTTGTCTCAGTTGCCTCTAGGCCCACTCTCAGACTTGTCTAGACGACATGACCAGTCATTCAGGGCAAACCTGGTGATCTAATGAACTCCTATTAACTATTCAGACGCTTTCATACTAATGTTCAAACTAATTTGGCCAGATGACTACAGACACACTTATTAAATGAGCCAAGGGGGAGATTCTAAACCAGACGTGCTTCTAAAATAGTGCGTTTTGAGGTAATGGATAAAGATGATTCCATTACGTGAGGGCGGTTGTGGCCTAGTGGGTAAAACACTTGTCTGTGAACCCGATGACCATAAGGTTGCAGGTTCAAATCTTCCCACTTTCTAAAACTGCGTCCTTAACCCTTAGTTCCTCCAGGGGGACTGTCGCTGTGACTAATGACTGTAAGTCGCTTGGATAAGGGCATCTGCCCAATTGCCACTTTATCTTACTCTTTTAGATACTCGTAGTGTTCAGTCATTATTATGAAGCTAATGTTACTGATGTCTTTGGGGAACTGGTTGCCCGCCCAGGACTAGTCCCTGCCTCCGGGGACCCACGACCCTAGTGAGGATTAACCATGTTTATCACCATTCATCGGTTTGTAACTGCTGGTCAGATTCATTTTTATTATTGTAAAAACACTGTTGATATTGTTCCATGTTTTTATCTAAAACATTAATAAATGGTAAATGTGTTATAAATAATTATTGACCAGATTCCAAACCGTTTTGAAACGTAATCTTTCTGATTATCTTATTTTTATACATTAATCTATCTCCTTAAACTTAAGTAATATTATTGTATCATAATATCTATTATATTATACTTACATTGAACATAAATGTGTTTGAGTGTTAATTATAACTTTTGAATTCAGTTAGAACCTGGATATTAATTTCACTACAGCTTATTTATAATTTTTATATTAGAACTGCATTCTTTATATGAATTGTGAATTAAATAATTCGAATGCCATTGTTGATATTAATGTTACAATTTACAATTAGTGCTACAATTTCTATAGGGATATTTATTAGAACTTTTTTGGGGTTATTAATTTTATTCGAATTTCTTTGTCGACATTAATTTTACTCCATTATAGATATTAATTTTATTAAAACTGCCTTGTGGGTATTAATTTGATTTAAACTTAATTCTAATATTCATTTCTACACAACCCATTATAAATACTGCATAGAATTGAGCTTTATTCCTTATTTTATTATTTTATAACTTCATTCTGGAAGTAAATGTAGTTTTTACTTTATTATTGAAATTCTACAGTAGTGTCACGGACGTGGGGGCTAGCCCCCCTTGACCGTGAGCTACCTCTGGGAATAGACCAGTCTTGAGAACGTGAATCCATTTCTGTGGGTTTTATTTATAGCAAAACAAAACAGGGAAACAAAACCAGGCCGTTACTAGAACATGAACGTGAGAAACAAGATGCAGGTTGCAAACAAGGTAAATTAGGCGATGGACTGATAGTGAGGGTAACACAAAACGGAACCTAAATACAGACAGTGATCAGGGGTTAACACAAACCATCTGGAACTCAAAGCAACCTGACACATGAACAGAAAACAGCTTGGACTTAAAGCACGTGACCACAGAACAAAACAGACAGGCATGTCAAAATAAAAGACCCTAAAACATGAGCAAACAGAACAGAAAAAACAACTGAAAAGCAGTGGCCCTCACCCGCCACTGACCAAACCGTGGCTACAGTAGTACAGTCACATTTTAAACTTCCTATTTTTGCAGCTTTACACTAATGGATGCGGTCGTGTTGTTTAGGACATTTTTATCCTAATTTTGTAATTCTGTCTCTCATTCTCTCTCTCTCTCTCTCTCCTTCTCTCTCTCTCTGTCTCTCTCTCTCTCTCTTTCTCTGTCTCTCTTTCTCACTCACTCTCTCCCCCTCATCCGCCCCCCTCTAGATGACTACGACAACCCTGAGGTCCCCAAGCTGGAGAAGAGCATCAGTGGGAGCAGCCCGTCCCGGGACCGCCTCCTCCTCACTGTGGCGACGCTCTTCCTCATCGCGCTCTCTGTCTCCTAGCACCCACCTCCAGGATGTCATCAAGCCAGTGAGGCCTGGGGGAGTGTAGCGGACCGCTGAGGGGTGGGTGGGGTGCAAGGCCAGGAGTGAGGGGAACATTAAAAATTGGACAAACATGAAAAAAACAATAAAAGGAGGACGTTTAGAAGGACGCCGTTGTGACTCTGCTAGACGTCAGTCACCAAGGTTTCATCACTGGTGCTACCGTGCTGCTTGCATGCGTGTGTGTGCGCGCACGCATGCCTACGGGATACTTCGGCCTTCACGCATTAAAACAGTGGAATATGAACTTCACAACAAAAGCTTTGCCATTCAGCTCGAGCTGTACCATCAGACTGTGCGTGTGTGTGTCTGTGTGTGTGTGTGTGTGTGTGTGTGTGTGTTGCAATGTGTTTACGTACATGCTGGTCGAAAATCTGTTTACTTCATGCAAGATCACCCCTTCGCTCTGGTAGGCTGACAGCTCTATTACCAGCTCTACTACCCATGGCAGGTTAGTGGCCGGGCTGAGTCAAGGCTTAGATCCGTTATGAAGATTAAAGCCAAGCATTAAAGTTTAACAGTGCTGGCACGGCCTGGGTTCGACACGAGCCAGGCTGAGCCACACTGCGCTGACTCAATTTCAAGCTGAGCTCTATTAAACCTGTAGGATTACCACGTATGCACACACACGCCGGAAATAGGATTACCTAACACACCCCTTACGCTCGAGGATCAAAAAAACCAGTCTGTCCAATTGTTGGGCTCTCCACTAAGGGCCAACCGATACGATTCTTTCAGGGCCAACACAATACTGATATTATGTTCTTTATACTTTTGCAGTAAAACTGAAAAAATTGGTGTCAAAATGTATAATAACACACTCCAACACAAAACTGAAGCATCTGTCGACTACTTGTATTTAGTAAAATTTGTATCAATAATTTTATGGTGGGTTTTGTTTTTTGTTTTTTTGTACTTATATAGATTAAATTATCAGTCAATTTTCTTCAGTCTAACAAATGCCATGCAATGCCGCTACAAAACCTTAGGGGTTCATGTAAACCTGCTCTCTTTCATTCATAAGCAACTACCATTTATTCTGACAGATTGCAGTGCACTGCAGGAAGCCTAGGGGGCGATATAACCATAAACCAGGAAGTTGTTTGTTGCACAGATGGAGTTAGAAAGGTGAAAGTGAATGGCAAATTGAATTAATCGAGTTGATTAATTAAGCGAATATAGAAATAATTTGATTGATCATAGAAATAATCATTAGTTACAGCCCTGTTCGGTCCAAGGCTAAACTATACTGTGCTGGCTCAAATTAAAGCCCTGATTCAAAGCCCTCTTACAAATATGAAACAGGATGCACTCTTTACACTCATGGGTTAAAACAGTCCCATAGACTATTTGCTTTACTATCTCCATATCCATAAAAAATACCCTTTTATGATGGATATGGATATCCATATGTACTATCAAAGTCAGGGTGGGTTTTGTATTGGAGCCTTGCTCATGACAGCATAACTCCATGGATAGAACTGCTACAACTTGTTGCCAAAGTTAATGAGCCTTCAACATGGTTTGCTATAGAAGGAAATGTGTTTACTTTAAAGCAAAAGTGCTCTACTACGCTCTTTTACGGAGCTTCCCGACCTTTTTGAATGAGCCAAACCTAAATTTTTTGCCTTATGGATCCTTTCCAGAGTGTAAGTAGGCAAACAGTAACTGACATGGCTTTGCAGCCAGTATTGCATGTGTAGTTTCTGAATCCTTTTATTCCCATGAAAGCTGACTTCATACTTGTTTAGAAAGCTACACAATTCAGATCATTAAGATGTTTTATCTGCAAGGTATGATTTATCTGGCTAACTCTGCATTAAGCCGTCACAAGAAATGATCCATTCATTAATTAGCGAATAATAGTGAACGGCAATCATTTCTATACCATTTTTGTACTAATGTGAATTTTTTACTTTAAAAGGGAAATATGGTTTAAAAATGTAGGTGACTTTCACAGTCGGTTTATCACAGTCTAACAAATGTCCACAAATAAACCCAAGCTCTTTTCTATTCATAAGCTACAAGCGGTCGTTCTGATAGATTGCAATACACCACAGGAAGCATAGGGGGCGATTTCATTGCACCATAAATAAAAGAAGTTGCTTGTTGCGCAGATGGAACTGATGACCAGAGTGAGTGGAAGCGTTCGGTTACTTGACTAATCAAGAAATCATCTTTTAGAAATAAATTAACTGTAAGGCCTCTTCATTGGCGGCTTCCTCAAATTGCGCTTGGCATCACGACCAAGTGGTGAAACATTGTAGCAATACTGTTTTGACATTTTTAAAGACCTTCTCATTGATTTTTGGTATGTATGAATCTGTGTATGTGTGTGTGTGTGTGTTTGTCTGAGTTGAATTTGGGGTTTGGGGATCTGAGGTTGGTGATGAACTTTGTCTCCACTGGAATGCATTCTCAATGTTGAGCTTTTGTCTTTATGGACTTCATTTTGAAGATGGACATGTACAGACGCTTCATACAGGAGTGCAATGGTGGACGATTGAATACTTCTTCACTGGCAACCAGGAGCGCCACGTTATTCTGGGATGGAGCTAATCTCAAACCAGTAGTAGGTGCATTTAGAGGCGAACCTCCAGCAGACAATTTTCAAACATTTATTTCGCACACGGCTACTGGCGAGGACAACTTCACCAATAACGAATAAACAACATCTCAGAACGATCTCGAACCTTAACGGAAGGTTTTGCTACAATTCATGCAATTAAGTGCTTCGGGGTTGGGACTCACTTCATCATTTTTTTGGAGCATATATACCGACATCATTCTCTTATTGAGACACACTGGCCGTCAAAGGACGTTGGGGACGCCAAGCTTTTTAAGGTTTTTAATAAATAAACATGGCTCACCTGCTGGTTTGCATTTATGTTACATTAAATAGAAGGCTGTTAATATCTTGACCTTAATTTGAACAACAAAATCAAACAAGATGGCAAAAATAATGCTAAAGGCTTGATTCCTGTGTTGTGATGTCAGTACTCAAGCCTTTCAAGTGTTAGGACTACATTTGGCCACTGCTGTGCTTTTATCAATGATTTGTAACACATTATTATTTAAAACCTACTCTTCATACAACGAAGACATTTTGATGAGTGTAAATGCTAAAATGATTGTCTTCATGCTTAAACCTGGAAGATCTTGTTCCTCATTGGTTTATCCATGCTCCACCCACAAACACATTTGCAGCTACTGTCAAAGCGCTGGGGAGTTTTTGCATTGACTAAAATCCTGTTCTTCATAATTAGGTATTGTATTCCAGTGACTGGGTCTAAAACTAAATTGTGAAGATTCTTCATTTCAAATTGGAGGTGGGCAATATGGGGGGGAAATGACATTGCGATACTTATATCATGATACTTATGTACAACATGTAGAATGATAAATATGTCAGTAGTCCCACATTTGCAATCTGCAGTCAAAAACTCGACTAGACTAACGAGCCTGTAGTACGATAACAAAACTGACCACAGTGTCGATAACATGTTGCTATATTGCCCACCTCTATTCATCTATTCCCCCTATATTCCTCTATTGCCCAAATTCTATTTCTTTTGTATCTGAGACCACAACCTTACAACAAATCATAGTTTTACTTTGTTTATTATTTTCTCATCGGAATCAAAAGATAATGGTCACTGCAGCTGTGTTACTATGACTGAACATTCTCCTAGTGGACACAGCGACGCTGTGCAGAATTCGTTTGCTTTTCGGAAATTGCAAGAGTAGTTGAAGCTCAGAGGTTCCCACTCAAGTGTGTGTGTGTGTGTGTGTGTGTGTGTGTGTATGTGTGTTTGTGTGTTAATAAAACAGACTGTGGTTGTTCCAGTAATTGCTTTCACCATGGCAACATATTGGCATCAGTACCCTTTTACCCATTAGCTTTTACACAGATACAAAATGAAATAAAATGTATGTTAAATATATAACAAACCCGACTTCAAACGACCCCATAAGGCCTGACCAGCCTGGCAGTGGCTGTGAAAGATCACATTTGTGGGCAGAGTATGGATATGAATTCCAAAAATAAAGAAATAAATGCATACATACATCACAGAATGGCCCAAAAGAAGCCAAGTTGTCCCGAAACCTTTGACAGACAGTGTGTTTCCTTTTCTAACATCACGACTAGCACCTTACCATCCAGCGGCCGACCCTGGGACCCTTAGCTAGCAGCCGGACAGGGAAGAGCGAAGCTACAGGCCTGTCTTTCTGATCAGACGGAGCTCGTAGATCTTCAAGTCATTCATTCTGTTACTACATCTACCGTAGTTCTACACCTACAGGCGAACACTTGCCCGGCGTGAGCAGTTTTACAGCCTCGGAGCTGAATCTGTTGATTTTCTGATTGTGGATTTGGGTGTCAAATCACGTCCCGGGACTATGAGCTCGGGGGGCTTTTTGAGGTTGTGTTTTGTTTTTTTGTTTGTTTGTTTGTTTGTTTGTTTTTTGCAGATGGCAGACTTCAGAAGAGTGGATGAGGCAGTAAACAGAAAAGGAGAATCACTCTTCAACTGTTGCACTTCAAAACTTAGACACGAGTGTGTGTGTGTGTGTGTGTGTGTGTGTGTGTGTGTGTGTGTGTGCGTGTGCATGGGTGTGTGTGTGTATGAATGTGTGGTGTCATGTGTCTTTATAAATTACTTTTGGTTCTGGTGCGTGTGAGAGAGGTGTGTGTGTGTGTGTGTGTGTGAGCAATGCTTGTTTATCAATGTTTTGTCCATGCATGTGTGTGTGTGTGTGTGTGAGAGAGAGAGAGAGAGAGAGAAAGACAACAAAAGCATTTATTAGTGTTTGGAATGATGTTTACCTTTGACTGGAATGAATTTAAAAGAACTTGAAAAAAAAAAACGTTGTAAAAGGAGCAAAAGCGTAACAAAGGTTATAATAATAATCATAATAACAAGACCTGATGTCTCGGCCTGTTATTTTCACTCCACAGCGACTGAAAGGAAGCGTCTGAGGAAGAGTCAGCTGACCCGCCCATGCGCCGCCCACAGCGTTCTTTTATAGTAACCGTAGTCACATTAATCGTATAACTTGAGGTGAACTCAGAGATCCTGGAGTGAGATCTGCCACTAATAAGGTGTCAGACACTAGGGGGCGCACCAGAGCAAGTCTAGAATGAATAAAATTATGGAGAATTTGTGTAAAAGTGTTATTTTAGAGCCATAAGGTCTTTCTATACACACAAATGCACTTCAGATCTGAGTCACTTCTGATTCTGTGAAGCTTGTCTAACCTAGCAACCGTTTCTATGAAAGAACACATTTGTGGGCAAAGCATGGATGAATCAGTTAAGTCAGACTAATTCCTTCCCTCCCTCTCTTCTCTCTTTCACTCTCTCATGTTCTCTCCCTCACTTACCCTCTCTCGTCTCTTGTTTATTCTCGTTCATCTCTCCGTCCCTCCCTCTCTCCGTACCCAACTTCTTTTTTCGTTCCCTCTTTCATCTCCTTCACCCTTTCTCTCGATCTCCTTTTTCTCACCCCGCCTTCATCCCTCCACCCCTCTTTCCACCTCCTCACTTTCTCTCTCTTTCTCTCTCTCCCTCCCTCTCTCTCTCTCCCTCTCTCTGTTTCTCTCTCTCTCTTTCTCTCTCTCCCTCCCTCTCTCTGTTTCTCTCTCTCTCTCTCTCTCTTTCTCACTCTCCATCTCCATCTTTCTGAGTCCCTCTCTTGCATTCCTCCATCCATCCCTCTTTCATCTCCCTCTGTTCCTTGTTTTCCTTCATCCATTCATCCCTATTTCCATTCTTCTCTTTCACCTCTTTCATCTCTCCATTTGTGTCCCTCCCTCCCCTCTCCCCAAGTTCCCTTCTCCCCTACCTCTTGTCCCTCATTTCTTCATATTCTCTCTCTCTCCTCTCTTTCTCTTACCCCTTCATTCCTCTTTCTCTTCTCTCCATCTTCTTTATCTCTCGTCTCTTCTTCCCTCACTCTCGATAAATATCTTCATCTCTTGATCTCGCTCTCCTTCCCTCTCATCTCTGTCCCTTCTCCCATCCCTTTCTCTCTCCATCCCTCTCCAGCTCTGTCTTTCTCTCTCTCCTCTCTTTCTCTTACCTCCTTGATTCCTCTTTCTCTTCTCTTTTCTCCATCCTTCTTCTTTATCTCTCGTCTCTTCTTCCCTCTCCCTCACCCTCTCTCTCTCTCTCTCTCTCTCTCTTTTTCCCTCTCTCTCGCTCTCCCTTTCTCTCTCGCTCGCCCTCTCTCTCTCGCTCTCTCCCTCTCTCTCTCTCTCACTCTCTCTCCCTCTCTCTCGCTCTCCCTCTCTCTCTCTCCCTCGCTCTCTCCCTCTCTCTCTCCCTCTCCCTCGCTCTCCCTCTCTCTCTCTCTCTCTCTCTCCCTCTCTCTCTCTCCCTCTCTCTCTCTCTCTCTCTCTCAGTGTGGGTAATTCTTCACTACAGTAGAGATTAGATCAGCAGGTCACTATGAGGTTGGTCAAATCACCAAATGATCGTAATCCTCTCTGATCCACCGGTTTATCTTTGATAGATATGATCTGCTGCCTTTGATCTGCTCTCTACCTCAAACCACACGCAACTCCAGACCATCATCAGTACACTGTCAAACTTTTCTACATTTCTGCAGATGTGCTTTCAGCAGCTTCAGTTTGTGTTTTGTCTTGAGTGTTTTGATATAGAAATGTGTCAGCTGCAGCGCCTCCTATGGATGAAATGTCACAAAACTTGGTGGTCATCTAAAGAACATGGTAGTGTTAGAACATGTCAAATTTAGTGAAGTATGAAGCTTTATGTCACCAGATATTGGCTCTTGAGGGGCTAGATCATTCCACAAATGGCCAGGGCAATGCAAGTCTGCAAGGCCAACTTACCACTATTGCCCAGAAGGGGGTGGGGGGGGATCACACCAAGTTTAAGGTGAAAAACATTAACACTAAATGTTCTTTTCCATAATAAGTCCAGCCTGAACCCCCAGTGTCCCGTTACAGTGGTCTCCAGATGGGTTTTCTCATCATGACATCACATTTGGCTGCACCTGACAAGCACAAGAAACAACAGGCACTTTTATTACACACCTCAGACACACAAGTGTCTTTTAAGGCACTTATCCATTACTGTACAAGAACTGCGCTGTACTTAAACCAAACTGCGACCGCATTGAAGTGTCTCCACCCTTAATGGCGTCTCTGATGCGTCAGCAGCCCAAATCTCTTCCCACAATTTATGGCCGTCGTCCCAAAACCGCATCGATGGAGTCGAACCAGCGGAAAGATTTTCTGTCAGCGCCGTTTTTGTTTTTGTTGTCTTATATTTTTACAGTCTTGTTTATGTTTATTTGTTATTCTTCACCCCTGAGCTGAAAACCTAACCCTAATTTGTTAGTGATATCCTGGTTCACCTTCACACTTCCGGCAGTGAAAATCTCCCACTGAAATCTTCACCCCAGAGGTGCGTGTAATTTGTTGACCTCCCAGTTGTTCATCTCCACTGTTGTTGTGTTTTTGTGCATAGTTTTAAAAAAGGGAGGACAAAAGAACAGTGTTTTAATTTTGTCTGTTGCTATGACAAGATTGTGCCCAAACAGAGAGCAGTGACACAGTCAGCTCGGCTGCAGCCCACTTTTGGCTTTGCCTACGAGCAGCTCGGGTTCGTCTCGGGTACGGGTCGCTATATTTGTAATGGAAAAATATTAGTTTACTGCGTGGTTTGTTGTGCCAGTGGAAAATGCCATTACGGAGGCCTTTCTTTTCTAACATATTACACATACATTCTATTACAGCTCTGGGAAAAATAAGAGAGCACTGCAGTTTATTTTGAAATCAGCATCTCTGTGAGTTTGACAACCATTCCATGTCAGCAGTGCTGGACTAGCCATCGGGTATTTCCCCAACCCCCCGTCCAAAGAACGCCAGTGAGATGGACAACGGTGCGTATACCTGTCTCAATAAGCCCAGTCTAGCCCTGTATGGCAGTGTCTGTTAAATTCCTACACAAGCTCCTCTTTCTGCTTTATGAGGGACTGATCAGTGATCAGCTGAATCACATCTCATTTAATGAGGAAAAGTATAAAACACTGCTGTAATCGACTCTCTCCTCTCACACTGAGACCAG
>JBBPDB010000007.1:2295388-2324814 GCA_037974465.1 Brachypetersius altus
AATGTTTTTGTGTGTGTGTGTGTGTGTGTGTGTGTGTGTGTGTGTGTGTGTGTGTGTGTGTGTGCGCGCGCGCGTCTGTGATTTGCCGACAGTCGCACCTCGCCCCCACAGAATACAAGTCAGCCCATCTGGGATCATTAAGTCAGTGCTGATGAATAGAGCAGGAGCGCTGGGGCAGAGGGAATGGAGAGAGGAAGAGGAAGGAGTGCAGATAAGCCACGCTGGAGGAAGTGAGGGCTTAAACTCCGAGGCTGAAGGGGTTACGATTCAGCTTCAGATGAGATAGGGAGCTATTAATGAATATTGGATTGGATCTGCGTAGCAGTTCAAGGGCTGGGTGTTATGGACAGAACATTAGTATTGCGATTATATCACTATATACTTCATTAGCGATTTACATCATAGGCCTGTTATAATGTGCCTATCTGGAGCTCAGATACTTCAGTAGCGATGTAAATCTAGTCATATATATAGTAATATAATTGCAATACTAATGTTCTGTCCATAACGCCCAGCCCTTGAACTGCTACGCAGATCCAATCCAATATTCAGATCTGAGATCCAGATAAGTACATTTTTACATGTGCTGCACCCAATTCTAATGTATTTCTTTCACATATTGGAAAAAACGAAAAGGATACACTTTAGATTTGATTGTTTAACCCGATGTGGTAAATTCAGTGGATAAAGAGTTTTCCAAAAGTCAGTGAAACTTGTGAACATGTGTCCAGGGCTGAATGTTTGCTTATGACTGAATGTTGTGCAACACTAATGAATATTAAACTATTGTATGTATTTGGGGAACACAAGACAGCTCTCTCTCACTCTCTCTCTCTCTCTCTCTCTCTCTCACACACACACACACACACACACACACACAAACACACGCACACACACACAAACACACGCACACACACACACACACTTAATTGAAGTTAACTGAATTAGTGATAACTCAAGTTAATGGACAAACAACACTAATGGATAAAAAACAAAGAGAGAAAGAGAACTAGAAAGAGAGAGAGAGAGAGAGAGAGAGAGAGAGAGAGAGAGAGAGAGAGAGAGAGAGAGTACAGTAGGGGAGAGGAGAAAGAGAAAGAGTGATAAAGAAAGAAGAAGACGGGGGGAGAGAGTGAAAGAGAAATAAGTAAAAGATAAAGAGACAGATAAAAGAGGAGCAAGAATGAGAGGTATAGGGAAAAGAAGAAAATGAGCAAGAGAATGAGAGAGAGAGGGAGAGAGAGAGAGAAAGAGAGAGAGAGAGAGAGAGGGAGAGAGAGAGAGAGCAACTGAAAGGCAGCGGTGTGCTTCATGGAACTGTCTTAGGTCCATTTATTTTAATCCCGACATGGTCCACATTCGCGCTAAAGCTTTGGGTTGCATAACCGAAACAAGAAGTTCATAATAATCATCATGCTAAGCCTCCTGGCCATGGCTAAATTTAGACAGGTTTTCAAACGGGCCACTGGGGAGAAAGAGTGATTTGGACTTAGGAGAAAAGGCGCAGGATAAAAATGGACAAAGACGGCCCACAGGGATAAAGGGCATCAGTGAGAGAATAAGACAGCAGAGATTTACAAGAAAAAACACGCACTCCAGAGCGAGAGGACGACGGAATGAGTGGGTTCCTCGGAGAGATGACAGGTTTCTCCGAATTCCGAAGGATGAAGGGAAGGAGAAGGGCTCAAAAGAGGGGTGAAGTGTGGCCAGTCCAATTCATAGACCATTCATGGAAACGAAGCTGCAAAAACAATGCAATAATCTCCCATAGCTGTAATACAGGCACAGTAACAGAAACAGTCTAAGACAAGTAATAAAGGGGTCTTACAAGGGGTCTTTATTAGACAGACACTGATGTCATTTTTGCTCAGCTGTCACACTTAATTGTTTTAAATGTGGCCCTGTGGTAAAAGCAATTGCCCCCCGCCGGTCAATCTATCAATCAATTATCTAAATTCAGTCACTAATTGGGATTAATTGGACTAGACACATAGAGGCTGGAGCACTGCCAAGAAGCACTTCAAGGCAATAGTCGCACAGATCTGTCCAATAACGCCAAGCTCTTCATGGAGCAGACTTGTGAATGTGGTTTAGGACTCAGTATGACTTACTTTGACCTGTCATACAACAGCAGGGCTGATCTCGATCAGATTCCTCTGTATTTATGACTATCATGATCAGAAAAACTGAGCTCTCCTGCTCCTGAGGTGGTTAGTGAAAACGCTTCCTAACAGCATTCAGCAACAGGTTCATTTTCATGCCTTAAGTTGTACTGGCCTATAAACCACATCTACAAGTCTACAAGCTCCATGTCCTTTGAAAATGTTGAAAAAAATGAATTTGGGGGACTATTGACTTCTAGTGTTCTAGACTGCATTAGTCTTGTTGCTCCAGTTCTAAACTATATAATTTTTTCTGTAATCGCTTAACCCTCCCTAGGGTTGTGGTTACCACACACACACACACACACACACACACACACACACACACACACACACTCTCAGCCACAATCCATTTATAATCCCCAGTTCACCTGACATGCATGTCTTTAGACTGTGGGAGAAACCCAGAGACCCCAGAGGAAACCCATAACACCACCAGGAGAACATGCAGACCCCCCCCCCCACACACACACACACAAACACACACAAACACACACACACACAATCCAGGACTTGGATTCAGACCACCAACCCTGGAGGTGTGAGGCAACAGTGCTACCCACTGCGCCACCGCGGGGCCAACGAAGCAAACAAGCTACACTTTTTCATCCCATTTGAAGTCTGGGGGCAATTACTTTTTCACAGAGGTGAGACAGGTGCGGTGTTCATCCCTTTCACCCTTCACCCTTTAATGAGTCTCATTGTGTTCTCCTTGTTTCATACTGCACTTTGTATGAGGATCTGAAACCATCGATTTTGAAAATGGTTCTTATATACTTTCCAAATGAATGTGTAATTATGGGACGTGCCTTTAAGTGGAATAGGACTGAAGAACCCAACCCCCGGGGCTAGCCCTAAGGGCCGAGGGTCGGTTAAACAGACCAAAGAGGCAGAGCACAATGGAGGGATGGAGAAGCTCCAGAAGTGTGCCTGGCCATGTGGCTGGGGTAAAAAATGACTGGAAGGAGGAACGCAAAGCGACGGAACGAATACCTCCGTTAATCAGTGACCAGACTTAAGAGCCGAAACAGTCGTGTGTGAGCATGTGTGCGTTAGCAGCTTCAGAGAGCACTGCTGTCCCTCCGTTTTACCACCCCTCGGCGTGCCTTTGTGCCAGGAGGTCAGTCCCGGCCACCTGTATGCTAATGAGCGGCCTTCTCATTGTCAGGCCTAAAAAGGAGCAGCTTGTCGGAGTGTGCCACAGTGGGGAGGGGGGTTTAAACAGGGACACAGACGGTCACATGAGTATATGTATGTGTGTGTGTGCACGTGAACGGGGTCAGACGGTGGTGTTTCTAATTGGTGACCCCAGCTGCAGGTCACTGAAGAGGAGTACAGATCACAATCCAATTGGCCTAAATCCTTTTTTTCAACAGATCACACCTCCCTGTTTACAATGAAAACACATTAGCATAAACCTCAGGGACTAATAACTTCAAACTCACATCTGCTCGCAGTCCTGCTGCCATTATACACCCACAGACCACTTTATTAGGATAGCAACGTAGTATCGCTGTGCTTGATAGTGTGATACTTCAATAATACCCTCACTGGCCACTTTATTGGAAACCCCTTTCTTGTAGCTCCAGCTGTAGTCCCTCTGCAGATCCTCTAGTCCTTCATCAGGGATCAGTTTCTGACCACAGGGCTGGATGACGGACCAGGTGGTGGACCATTCTCAACCTACCAGCAACACCTGACATGTGTAAAAATCCAAAAACACAGCTGCACCTGCCTTACCCACAGATTAAACAGGGGACAGGGACATCTCTATTGAGCCTCAGATACGGGTCAACAATTGAATGGTAGTGAATGGGGTACAGGGCCTGACAAACTGTGCTCCAACAGATGGGTTATGGTTTAGAAATGTATATCTATACAGTGTACCTACAAGGATGTTGTTTCTAATAAAGGGGGCCGTTAGTGGAAATCCCAGGGTTGTGTTTCTAATAAAGTGGCCAGCCAGCGGATACACAAGACCGGTGTTTCTAATAAAGTGGCCAGGTAAGTGTAAGTACAAATTACAAAATTACAAAAAACGTACTGTGACCAGTGAGAGGAAGCATCCGCTTGGTTTTTCGAATAAGGTGTCCAGTCAGAGGAAGCACCAGGCTGGTGTTTCTAATAAAGTGGCCAGGGAGTGGAACCACCAGGTCGAACTGTAGGGTGACAGTTCAATAAATGATAAATGATCAGACGGAAACACAAACACCCATTCAGTAGAGCGCATTCTGGTTGCTTCAGCCTTTAATACTTCTTCCATTTCTTTTTCCATCGACACACACACACCTAAAACTTCGACTTTCGGGCCTATCCCTCTTTTGTTTCTTTATCCTACACACCCTCCTGTAGAGCCACCTGCCATCTCTTCTTCAATCTATCAAGAACCCCCCCCCCCCCCCCCGTTCCACCCCCAGTTCCTCAAGATACAGTTCAAGACGTTTCCTCCACTCCTTCTTTCCCTTCTTTCTGTTTTGCTTTCTACCAAACCCTCGCCAACTCTTGCTCTGCTCTGCCCTGCGGTAGGGATTCTCTTCTTTCCGTCTCTCCTCCCACACGTTCTCTCCATCGCTGTTTCCTTGCTCCATTTTCAATATCGCACGCTCCTCGCCTACCTGATATCTCTCTCTCTCTCACTCTCATGACTTGTTATGCTCTATTAGCAACAGCGTAATTACATTTATGCAATCACTCACATCGGTAAACCTCAAAGACCAAAACAGTCGTGTGTGTGTGTGTGTGTGTGTGTGTGTGTGCGTGTCAGACTGAAACTGTGTGAGGAGGTGTTTCCAAGTTGCCAAAGTGTTGTTGTGTTTGTTGTTGCTGTTACATAACAAGCAGCAAACCATAAATCCATACGTCAGGCAGCTGCACAAGCAAAGCCACTCTTCCATAGAAATACATTCAATAACAAGACATGCCACGGAAACAGGAGAGTAGCTGGACTGCTGAGTGAGGAGGCGATGGAGACCTTGTAGGCTTTTCTGCTTGTTTACCAATTTTCTCCCCAATTTAAGGGATTTTTTGCACATTTACCACTTTTCTCCCCCAATTTAAGGCTTTTTTCTGTGTGTTCACCAATTTTCTCTCCATTTGAGTCCAGCCATTAGCCCAGTTTTACTGTACCACTAATACCGGCCAGCACATGCTTTCTCCAAGTCACATGAAGGCCCACTGCATCTTTTCAGACTATCACTCCCACGATAATACAGGATAATACCATGTGCTTGGAGACGAACACACATTTTGGGGGTTATGGAGTGCGGGGGCAAGGTGGGTGTGGTGACAAAATGAAAAAGGTGACCACTGCACAGCAAATATTAATGCTCTATATGACTAGCAAACACTGTGCTAGGAATGAAATAATCCGCCATGGACCATTGAGTAAAATCAAGAGGAAGCTAACAGGCTAAGAGGCTCCTCCACTGATAAATCATTTGTGAATCACAAATCAGTTACAAGTACCTTTGTAATCTTTTGTCTGCTGTGGTAAAGAATGTCACATGATAGTCCTACAAGCCCTTCCACCATCTTCTGCCACTTCCACATGTCACTGGACTGTGTATGGAAGTTACACTACAAATTCTGCAAAAGTACAGAACTCACGGCTTCATTTAATAGTAGCTTTGTTTGATAGTTCAAGGGAATTTTTGTCTGCTTCCATTCATCTCCACTGTGAACAGTTCTGGCATCACTCGGTTCTCTAGAATGGAGCGTTTCACAGCTATCTTTAATCACTTGAATACATAAAATCGTACAAACATTTGAAATTCCCCTTTAATAAATGAGTCCTGTTATACCGTCCACTCACTAAAAGCATCTACCTTAAAGCTTCACTCTGCTGGTGTACAGTAACAGACTGTGGTCCATCTGTTGCTGTACTGTTTATAAGCCAGTTTCTGACCATAAGGCTGCTGTTGACCAGATATTATTTGGGCTCTGGGATGTTCTGAGCGCAGCAGTGGCACTGACAGACTGCGGGAAGGTGTGGGATTGGAGAGTATCAGGCCCAGCTGTGTTGCTGGAGCAACGTGGCGAGGTTGAGAGTGGGCCACCTCTCAAAAACATCCAAACAGGTCAGTTCTGGGATCAGCAACTGACCATCATTACAATCATTAATTACAGGGAGAGTCCCCCTGGAGCAACTGAGGGTTAAGTGTCTTGCTGAAGGACACAATTGGGGGTTCGTACCTGCAGATTTGTGGTCATCAGGTTCACAGACAAGTGTTTACCCTCTAGGCTACTACCACCTCTACAGTGGTACAACTACACTGTCCAACTGTGCACCAGTAAGATGGTGCTAAAAGGGTGTTTTTTTTTCAACCTCTAACATATTGTTACACTGGAGAACCCATACCAGCTCTAATACACCTGACCCTACTAATTATCCATTGACAATCGCATCCTGAGCTACTGGGGCATTATTAGAGCACAAAAACTGTGGAAAACTAGGATCCAGGATCAAGGTTGGGAATCACTGCAGCTACAAATTAGGAGAGAATACGGAAATGCAACAGTAGCATTAGAGGAACGCAAGCAACATTAGCATGGCTATAGAGCCCACATCACTTTGGATGAGAGGCTTCCAGGCTGAATGGCAGAGTCGTTCACACCCCAATTCTTCCCTAAAGCTGCAGGCCATTATGTAAAAATCTGCCTCTATATCTGTTCAGCTACTGCTGGGAGCACTGGACAATTATCCATTCACGCTCGTCCACGCATAAACGTAAACACACATTTAAAAGTTTGGGAGCACTTTCACAAATAATGCGGACTTACATTTGGTTCTATCTTGAAGAACAGTGCTGTGAAAAAGTATTTGCCCCCTCCTGATTTCCTCTACTTATGCAAATGTGTGAAATCTTTGTGTTTGGATCAAGGAGAACACGAGGACACGCAGTTTTAAAGGATCGTTTCTTCTTTTGAAGGAAAAAAGTGAACTGCTTGTTTAAGGTCCTGCTGTCACATCTCAGTGGATCCTCCTGCAGGAGCTTCTGGTAGAGCAGAAATCATCCATTATAGGAAGCGGTCCATGGCCCTGAAGCAGCAGATTATCACTAAACTTTCACACAACCACCACCATGTTTTACTGCTGGTATAATGTCCTTATTGAATGCTGTATACAGGTATAAGAAATCAGTGCAAGCGCTCTTTCACTACACTGTAGCTTCAAGATTCAAGATTCTCGGTTTGTCACACACAGTTATAAAAGTACAACATGCAGTGAATTGTGCCCCTGAAACGTCTGAAAGAGAAAATTAAAGGCTAGAACGAATATGGATAAACAGTACAAGAATGAACAAGATCATTAACAAGTGTAAACAAACATTTAGAAGTGTAAACCATTTCTGAAGCGCACAGAAGTACAGAATAGAGGGTGTACTCTGTGATGTTCCCAAAAATAATCTTTGATGGCTGGTTCATCTGAATCCACGCTGTATAAATTATTGTTGAATAAAGTAACAAAAAAATGATTAATATCACAGGTCACTCTCATGAGCGGTAGAGTATGTGCAGTCATTAGTGGACAGCATGCATCCGCGGATGGTGCGTCCTCCCACGCCGAGTTTTCTGGACACGGACAAAGATGAGAACAAAGAAGGCAAGTGGTGTGAGACGTGGCGTGTGGAGGAACAAACAGTGTGCAAAGAGAGGACAGAAGTTTCAAAGGAGAGCGAGAGAGAGAAAGGGAGACTGTGACTTCGTCTAAAATGATTCCCTGCGCACTACATAGTGCCCTATTTTGTAGGTTTAAGAAGCTTAAATTATTACTGCTATTCCACAAAGCACTGCAGAATAAATGAAGTATATTAAATAGTAAAGTGTATGAATAAAGTGGTGCCTTATAGTCAGATGTGAACTCACCATACCACACAATGGGTTACGCATTTAACCCATTCACCAGGTGAAGCAGGGGGATGCCACTAATGAGAGGCGCCCGTGGTGCAGTGTGTGGGGACGGTACCTTACTCAAGGGCACCTCAATGGTACAACTAGCAGTCCAGGGATTCAAACCCATGACCTTCTGATAACAGGGGCAAGCCCCTAACCACCAGGCCACCAGCCACCCTGAATATACTATCATACATGTGAAATTACTTTGTTTGTTACTTTATTTAAATGCCATGTCTTTAATATAGAGCATATAATGTGGAGTATAGAGTTTAGGGAAGCCTTGTTTTTACCTATAAAATAGTTTTAATGGTGCTCCAATGTAGTGATTCCTTATTATAGTTTAAACGGTCCTTATATTGTTCCAAATAGTGTTCCAGAGTAAGAAATCGTGCTTAGAGGACCCCAATTTTATGGTTCATATTGTGCCACTGTGTAATAGTGATTATGGGCCATTTCTGTTCCCCACAATCCATATCAGGAAACCATTGCTGTTCCTTGTCATACTTTGCTATATAGTGTTCTGGTATAAAGAATAGTGATTAGGGGACCATTGCAGGTACCTATAACAAGGTTCAGGTCCTCATTTAATTTAATGAAGTATTGATTGAGCTGATGCAGGTATTTAAGGAGATCTGCAGTGTAAAACGGGGCTTCCATGAGGAGATGCCTGAGAATAATTAAGCAAACACACAAACAAAATCACGTTTTACGGCATTAATATTATTGCATGCATTCAAATATTAGCTCTTAAAAATAGAAACTACTCAGTTAATCAGGTTTTAAATATAATGAACAGTAATTGGTTCTGTAGAGCGCTATAATTTAGGTTATAGAGACTGAGGATCATTGCAAATATCGCTTCAGTGTAAGGAATAGTGACTGGGGGACCACTTCTGTTCCCTCTAGTAGTGTTTACATAATGCTCTAAAGTAGGGAATAATGATTAGGGGCCGTTGCTGTCCCCCGTAAACCATTTTAGGAAACAATTTCTGACCCTTTTGCTGTGTACTGTATGACATTCTAGGGATTAAGAGGCGGTTCCTGTTCCCGGGAATAGTGTGCTTTACAGTGTTAATGGTTTTCCAGTGTAGGGACTAGGGATTAAAGCACCGTTTTGAACACAGCGTGCGACATTCTCAGAGCCAGGCGCCGAAGCCAAAGGGAAGGCCTGCTGCGGCCTGATCTGTTAGTGAACATTTGGTCAGTGCTTTTTATTTTTTTTCTCCTCTCGCCCACGCTGACGAGGCTCCAAAACTAGCCTCTAATCTGCTGCACGCTTCGGTCAGAAACGCCACAGTAACGTGATCGCGCATTTCTGCACACCTTTCCAGGTCACTAGGTAAATATGACAGAGAAGAGTGTATTTAAAAAAAGAACTACACGCGGGCTAGTGTTCGTATCCCTGTGGGGCATCACCATCAGCTCCTTCTGTCGTGATCTATGACCTCAGTGGACAATAGCTCACCTTAGCCTTGAGCTCTTTTTGGTTGTGTCTAATATCAAGTATTTTTCAGGATTTTCATTCAAAGTCAAAAGACAACGTCAGAAGTTTGCCATCATCCCGAGGACATACTGAGAAAAGTAAAACAGCTAAAGGCCACAGACACACATGTGCACACACTCAGCCCTGACTAATAGGCCCAATCAGGAGGCTGTAGCAAAACGGGGCATGCACAAACCTGCCCAGCCAAGCCCAACGTAGAAACCAACCAGACATGGGCTTTAATCACTCCACTGTCCACCTCTAACCTCCATGAGTTTGGGTGGTTCTGTCTCTACTTTGCCCCCAAGCTATGCTCCTAAGCTGGGTTACAGACCACCATGATCCCCCCTGGTGCCCCGGAGGAGGTGTGCTGGGGAGGTGAAAGGTGGAAAGGCCTGGCTGACTGTTAAAGGGATAGCATTACGCCCTTTCGAGGCTCTGGGGAGGATTACTGGGATTATTCCAGTTAACTGACACACAGGTAAAGCTCAATGTTTTTGTTTTGAATGCTGACGTGCAACGCGCGATTTTCCAAAAGCAATATATCAGTCGCTGTCAAGTGAGAAGAACGTCCCAGACGAATTTTAATGTAAGGCAATTCTTATTCTTCTAATTACACTGGCTATGTTTATTAAAGGTCCTCCTTCAGGGAAACCGAACTTCAGGAAAAAACAAATTTTATATAGTATGCAAAACACTGAAGCTTATTTTTACCGTTCATACATGTAAAAAATATGTTGCCAAGACAACCCTTTAAAAATTGAATTTGTGATGTCACAAAAAAACAACATATTTACATATCCATGCATTCATTAATTTAATTCTAAGGAATAAATGAAAAAAAAGATTTTTTTTTGGCACATATAAAACTAATTTTTTTTTACGAACTGAGGAGTGAACAGTTTGTTCAGCCCTGTTTCCGAACAACATCAACATTTCGCAAAACGAATGAAAAATTCAGTTTTCTATGATAGAGTAATTATTAAGATCAGGTATAAAGATAGTAATTAGAAGAATTAAGATGGACTGTAGAGACAGAGTAATTAAAAGTAGCCTATAAGAATTGTTGAAGCTGAGCAAATCTTTCACGTCTGTAAAAAATAAGCTGCCAAACAACCTTTTTTATTCTATTTGTGATGTTATGAGAAATAACACGTTTACAAATCCCCCTATTCATACACCTGTTTGACTCTAAGAGCTAGAAATACATTTTTGTTGTGTAAAAAAAATGTCTTTACATACAGCGACCACACAAACCAGACGTTGGACTAACAATCACTGATTAGAGATGAGAGAACGAGGCAAATAAAAAACGTATCTGATCTAATTTTTAAAGCCTTTTTAAGTGTTGGTCATGAGTTTCGAGACTCTTGATTAAAAGGTTTTGCAATTTTCACAACTCAGGTCTACTTTTCAGACGGGAGGTGTAAATCAAAAGGGCGTGGACAAAGGCGGTGTCTTCTCCTGTGATTGGCTGTCCGTGGCTGAGGGGGGGCGGGGGTAATAAAACCCCGCCACGCGCGGCGAGACTGTGTTCGTACTGAGAGAGAAGCGTAGCGAGTGATACAGAGAGTGAGAAAGAGAGAGAAGGAGCCCATTTGCAGGCTGTTTGCGCCTGAATATCTACAACAAATCTGTTTTTTTTCTTGAAGAACAACTCCAGCGAAAGTTTGCCATGGATTTCCTCTGGCTGCTGTGCGTCCTGCTGAGCGCCTGGGTCTCATCGGCCGAGCGCCACAGTGTGTACTGGAACAGCTCCAACCCCAAGTGAGTATGGTCGCGTCTCAACCTGCATGCAAACACACAGAATAGTAGGTCGAAAAGCTAGTGTATTCTGTAGTGCATTGTATTCACACACAAGTATGAATGTGTGGTGCTGGGATAGCAGCCTGTGTCGTTATGTTTTGAGCCGCTGAGTTGAGTATTCTTACTTTTCACTTAGGCAGTTGGGGACCTAGTGTTTAGGGAGTTGCCCCTACGATCAGAAGGTCGTGGGTTCGAAACCCAGGGCTGCTAGTGGCACCACTGAGGTAACCTTGAGCAAGATACAGCCCCCCACACTGTTTTCCAGGCGCTGTGCTCGTGTTTACCCGCTGATTCGCTTGGTAAATGGATTAAATGCAGAGAAAGAATTCACTGTTTACGTTGTGTGCTGTGGTGCGTTCACATATGACAACAAATGGATACTTTAAACTTTACCTACACTATTCCTTGTCCTCACCTCATTTCCCTGCCAAAGCACTCTTATAATGGTTTATCCCTCGCCAACATGCTGCCTAAACAAAAGAGGCAGGGAAAGGGGGGTTGGGGCTGGAGGGGGGTTCACAGGGCTTTCATAGGGAGATTATGGGTCTGTTACTGTGGCCTACTTAGTGGTAAGCATTGATATTGTGTCAGTGCCATGGTGTGTGCAAGTGGAGCAACAGAATGTGGCATTCAGCTGCAGAAACGTAGTAAAGGTTTTCCTTGCTGAAGCTTTCCTAATGGCTTTTTTTTTTTTTAATCTGACCCTTAACCTTGTGATTGGTGGCTGTTGTTTAAGCGTTATCTAAGATTCTAAGTGAGAGAGTTTGATTAGTGTCTTGCCATTGCTCACAGTCCTTGCTGCGAGATAAGGCAGCAAAGAACATGAAAACAAATGCCTAGACAGATGGACAGACGGATCAGATTAAATATACTCACTCACTATGCAGTGTTCCGTCTCTCTCTCTCTCTCTCTCTCTCTCTCTCTCACACACACACACACAGCAATAAATAGATGGCCATAAGCAAACTAGACATTCATGTCTGTAGTAGCCCGCTTATTTTTACGGGAAGTCTTATATTACAGTGTGTTACCATGGGCCAAGCGGGCATACAGCTGTATCTGAGAGTGTTGGGCTTCAGGCTACTTGTTCCCCACACCTAGTAATCAAAACGAGCAGGGATCGATAAAAGATCTGTCTTTTGGGGCAATTTATCAGGCATTATTGGGCTTTTAGAGTGAAACTTGAGAACCTGAGAGCTTTGCGCTGCGTCTTGCAGGTCGTTGAACTGCACCATAAACGGCTTTTATGAGTTTAATTCCCACATGTGGTTCCAAAGTAATCTTTGTTTTTCTTGAGAGGAATTGTCTTGATCAATTTCCTTGTAATATCTTAACATTATGGTCTTGCAGTCATAACAAACAATTGTAGGATTTTCAGTTCCTTCACAGGAAAGCGCTCCTGTTGACGTGACAGCTGGAGGGTAAAGGGGATGGGGATGGCGCAAGGCAGCCTCAGGTTGTACTATTAGTCACATGTTTCTGCCTTATCTAATGCGTCATTATTAATGTGATTGTGTAATGCTAGAGTTACCTAGAGTTTCCAGCTTCAGCCAGACTCAGCACAGCCTGACTCACCATCAGTCAGAGGAGAAAGGGAGGCGAAGCAACAGCTGACAAAAAAAGAGAGAGAGAGAGATGGGGGATTGAAACTCTACTCTTTCAGCTAGGGAGGAAGAGTGGAACAGAAAAAGAAACAGGAGATGCTGAGGACTGAAGCAACAGGAAAAGTGTGCAGAAAGCATCATCTGTCTGTCTTACCGTCTGTCTTGTTATCTGAGAAAGGAGAGAGAGAAAGAGCTCATCTGTAGTGAGAGACAAGGCGTATTGTATGCGAGCGGAGTGCCTCAAGGTGCAATCATAGGCCCAATTCGTTTAATCCAAAATATACGTACAAATCAACACAGTCTTAGATTTAAGAATATAATTGTATCTGGAGTGGTCCATAATCTGTTTATACACCGGGTCAACATAATCCCATATTCTCAGCAAAATGATGTTATCAATGATGTTTAGTCTGTGGCTTTGTGTTCTTCATTGATGGTTCAGTTTCAGTCTTAATTGAGTCCCAGTGAGTGTTCGGTGATCAATGAGAGCAAAAATAAACGCGGGACTATTCAGTCCCTGAGTGGATCAGGCAGGCGTGACTAATGGGTGGCCCACGTTACAGATGTGAAGGTGTGAATGGATAAACAGCCAGACCACCTGAGTCTGCCTATAACCGGAACGCAAAAAAAAAAACGCCCAAGCTTTGCGTGTCCAAAATAAGAAACTCGCAGCGAGTTCATCACGTGTGGATATGTTTACGAGTGGGCGTGAAGGTGTGTGAGCATTAATGGTTTAATCCTTAACGTGTGCCTTTTGGAGAGTCGCCTCTCTGGTTTGGCAAGTGTGTGTGTATGCGTGAGAGTTCCTGACGCGCCTGTCAGGTCTGATGTCTTTACACCCCATCTGCAGGGTTACAGGGGCCTGGCTTGTTTTTCTGACTCTTGCGTGCCTGTGCTTGCAGAGTTTTTACGCTTTAGGGAGAAAACAAAATGAAATTAGCAACAGCTGGACCCAGAGAAAATAGATTTGTTTTTGTTGGAGGCTTTCCTCAACAGGCTTTCTCAAAAACTAAGCCCTCTGAAGGTCTGCAGGTGTTTTCTTTGGTGCAGGTTGTAGTTCATAGTGGACCTGTAAAGTGAAAAATTACTTAAGAAGGAATCCAAAAATTGTTGACTTAATAAGAATTTCTCATGGGCAGCTGCACTTTCTTGTTAGACACAGGTGGGCAACCCCTAATAACCAGTGAACCATTGTGGCCTTCAAATCCCCAAGTCGGGATCGTCTTTGTGTCCTGAATTTGCAAAAGTTTTAATAGATAGAGAATAAGGGAGAGTTTTGGGGATTATATGGGAGCGGTGTGCCTCAGGGTCCAGTCCTTGGTCCGCTTATTATTATAACCACAATGTAATCCCATTAATGTCATAATCTTTATGCCAACTTGAAAATATGTAAGTTCAGCAATGATAAATACTCCTTTATTTTAACTGAACCCTGTTTCATTAACTTTTTATTATGTTTATGACAGTTGCAATATACAACAATATTATTACAATAAGGTTTTGCTCATAAAGGCAGCCATAGCCACGGACTCAGCAGTATTTCGCTTCTGGGGGATTGACTTTATACATTGCCCTCTGATATAATGGTCTCACACACACACACACACACACACACACACAGGGTGGCAAGTATGGAATGTGTGATTTGAGTATATTTAGTAGGCGGATAGCCTGCCAGCAGACGTGTTGCTATACTTGACCATCAGCTGTCCACTCATTCGTTGGCCATTCCCCCTTGACTCTTGCTCTCCTCCCTATTCCGGTACCTGTGTGTTCCTCTCTCCATCCTGACTCCCTCACTCTGTCTGGCCTGCTGCGTTTACCTCCATTAAGCTTATTATTCCTCTGCAGATTCATCCTCACAAGCCCACCCTCGTATACAGGTTTTAAAATCGTACAGTCCAGAAAAGCTAAAAAAGAAACTCTATTCTTGTCAGGAGACACAAGATTTCTAGCTTTTCTAAGGGGCCATCCATCCCAAAAGAGCCCTAATTATAAAAGCTCAAGCCACAAATGAGCTTGTCTTACCACAACCATAATACGTAGCCTGCAGGGTCGCAGTGGTGTTTTATTGGGAGTTGTGTTTGGTCTTGGCCCGCAGGGCACTTTCCTAGCCTGCAGGCCTACAGCAGTGTTCTACTGAGAACGATGAACAAGGGAGCCAGCAGTAGATCTAAAGTAGCACACGGAGGGATAAACACGCACTGGGACTCATTTTCATTCATGCTTATTCTTAGTAAGAATTGTCTTTCTTCTCCGAAGAGCTACATCTGTCGTCTTCCAGCACCCCCGCACAAGTTTCTGCATTAAACTCAGGCGCGGTCCGCCGCCCCGCCATGTATGGCCCGCTATAATCTGTGGTACGGATGGAGTTCAGTCAGATTACGGACAGATGTGTGTAATCCGGGCGGATGTCCCATTCACACCACCATCATTGCAGAGTTTTATTTATAGGCACACTAATCCAGCATCACGTAATCTCATCCCAACTGCATGTCATGTATGTAAAACATAATCCACCACCTTATGGGACAAAGTGGACCCGTTACAAAACGCGCTTTACGGCCCATTTCTGATGCATTACTTCAGATTGGATTGGGGTATATCTTCCATTTGGTGCCTCGAATAGCCATAATCCTAGTGATTGATGATGAAGTTTATTTATAGAAATAAATATATTATGTAATCAGTAAAATGCCGGTCATGTAGATCATGGATTTCCGAAACTGGGCCTGGAGCCCACCTGCTTTACCGGTTTTAGTGTTCTTCTGCTCAAACACACATATCAACCCAGGAAAGGCTTGATAATAAGATCATTAGATGCTTTGGGAGAAGGGAAAACTCTGCAGTGCAGGGGGCAGCAGAGTGTGTATATTTCTGCCGATATGGTCTTGACATACAATAGGGGGTAGTTGCTTAAGTACCTTTGTGAGAAAAGTAATTCCTATTCAGTTTTGAGCTCTTTCATTCTGTTGAGTAGGTTTATCTCCTGGTCTGCTTTGGTGTTGCTCCAATCTGAACTTTTTATTTACCCCTAAAGAGAAGAATAATGCCTAAACACTCACGTTTCCAGATGCTGGGTGTACTTTTTGTGCCCTCTTAGATCTATTGAAGTTCTTTTACTCGAGGATGGACTCTGGACATGGCGGTATTGTTTTGGCCCCATTCTGTTGTCCCTCACTTCTTTCTCCACGTCCCGTCCTGCCCCGCCTCACCCTCCACCCCCTCTCCTCCTTATCTTCGTCCCAGACTTCCTCCCTCTCTCCCGATCCTGCTTCATCTCCCATTCTCACAGTCCCACACTCCATTCTCTTGCTTTCTGTAGTGTTTTTCCACGCCATCTCTTTTCTTCGTCTCCCACGGTGATTGCTGTTTTGATTCTCACCACACGAAAGAGCTGCAGCTTTCCTGTCTTTGCTTTTGCCGTGTGTTTTTTAGGGAGGAGGGCTATTCTCCGACGTGAGGATTAAACATGAGAAGTGTGAACTGTGTGGTTTTTTAATTAGCACTGATTGAATTAGCCCCCGTCAAGCTGAGCCATTTCCCTTTAGAGGTTTAATGTGGCTCACTGTTGCCATCTAGGGAGCGACAGAGGTAAATCAATATAGTAATTACTTTATAGTTGATTGTTTGTTTTTTCTTTTTTATCTTTTTTTCATTACCTAGAGATGACACAACAATAATAGCAGATTGGTCTATTGCATAACAGACTAGCATTTAGCACCCCTGGAGCTGACTTTCAGCACCGTTCACAGCAGGCCGAAGAACCACAGGATGACATACCAGCCAGCAATTAGCAATCCTTTTGAGAGAGAGAGAGGGGGAGAGAGAGAGAGATATAAAGCAGGGACACAAATGGGGGGCGGGGTGAAGGGTCAGACAGAGAGAAAGGAGCGTTTCTCTCAAAAATTAGTCGGAATGAAGAGGCCCCTGTTTATAATGTGATCTTAAATAGGAAAAGAGGAGAAAGAGCGAGGGAGAGGGGGATGGGCCAAGTTGGGAAAGAATAAAAGATGGACAAAAGGGGGGAAGAGAGATGGGACAGTGATGGATGGGATGAAATTTGGGGGCTGCAGAAAGGAGGAGGCTGTCTCCAATGAGTTTTTAAAGAAGTGTCTGTCTGACATTGTTGAGTTTAATGCACACATACACAAACAAGCAAGGTGTAAAATTCATTGTGTGTTAATTTTGGTGTATTATCATTTGTGGTTATAATCTGTAATGATGTATAATGAATATGAATCAATCCAGTTTGCCATTATTTTGAATAAACAATAATTATCACTAAAATCACTGTGTTAATATTTACCATCAACCCTCTTTTCCCGATTTGTGGGGTTGAGTTAGTATGGCTTGGTGCTGGAGAGTCGAAGGTATGCGATCTGTGGGCTTGGTGCCGTAATCCTACTTTCGAATAGTGGATTAGCTGCTTGGCATTCCAGCCCAGTCCGCCGTGGCTGGGCTAATTACCGCCATGATAGCCAATGAGTGACAACAGAGGAGCAGTGGTGAACTGGGGAGGCGCAGAGAGAGCAGGGACTGCTGGAGGCTTTTTAGCAGCGGTGTGCCTCAGGGTCCAATCTCGGGTCTGTTTATTTTAGTCCAGATATGATCCATATTCATGCGTAAGCTTTAAACTACATGAACAAAGCAAGAGATTCATCATATCAGCTCAAGCACATGCACCAGAAAAGTGATTCCAGGGGGAAGGGTAAGAAGAATTATCCGCTTTAACGAGAATTAGAGAATTAAGCGCTCAGCTCGGCCAGCTTTTCCAGTAAGAGACCCTAAGACTGGGACTTCCCCGCAAATTGCAATGGAGGCCCATACAGTGTGTTCGAGTTTAGTGTGTGTGTGTGTCTGGGTAGACAGATTTTATCACTTAATAGTGTAAGAATAAACCTCCATAATAAGGCCTCAGTGCTTGTCCTGACACGTCGCCCCCATTTAAAAGGGAGCCCACAGGTGTGTATTCAACTGCTGACTGCTGCCATAGCACAGTTGGTGTGGAGTGCATGTGTTTGGTGCTGACTGTCTGAACGTGTTTTGTTGTGTGTGTGTGTGTGTGCGTGCCTTGCTGACTCTGGCAGTGTGTGTGTGTGAGAGAGAGAGAAACATCTGACCCTGCACTTTGACTCTGCTGACCTGCCTGACAGCTCCGCAGCTCAAGACATTCCAGAGAAAAAGAAAGATTTGACCCAAAGGCTGAACCGTGCCATCATTTCAGGGAGACACACACACATACACCCTGCCTGACACAACGTCTAGCTACTGGACAGTATCAAGGTACAGATTCTTAACACACACACTCCTAGGTCAAAGGCCAGTGGTCCACGGGCACATACACCCTGTCATTACAGTTCTATTCAGTTCCTACATTGAAGTGAAATAAGCCTCATAAATCACCATTTATTGCCTCTAAAAGGTCCCTAACAGAAAGTTGTTACATTAAATGGTTATGAAGACACTGCCTGATGCTTGAGATACTGAAGGTTTTGGCAATTCACGGTAGAGGGACACATGCAGGGTATAATAATCTCTTTAGAACTTTACGTTCTTTGGACTCCCGCACCACCTCCCATCACTAACTATCACACGGGAACGAGGGAGCGAGTGTTTGAAGTGCCTGTTCGCCATAAGGAAAAGAACAACAAGAACGGCGGTGTGATTGTAAGGCCTGCCATGCTTTGGCCTCAGAGCGGGGCTCGCGGATGAAAACAGGGCTGGGAAAAGGATGGTGGATGGGCTTCTGGGGTGGAGGCCTCTGAGTACAGGACAGTGATTTGTTGAGTTTCTCTCTGCAACGTTCGCAGAAGGCAGAAGAATGGTTTGATTGGGTAATTAATTAGAATAATAGGTGGCCGGAAGGACAGAATGCCACACTGGCTATGTTCCCGTCTAGGATGGGTGTTTGGGTGGGGGAGAGAGAGTTAATGACACCTCATTACAGCTACTCTCTTGTTGAGAGAACCATACTGGAAACAGGCCTCAAACAGGTCCTAATCAGCTTCAAAGAAAGGGTTGGTGGGGCGGGGGTGACAGTCGGAGAGACAGCCTGGCTGACTGGCTGGAGTGAGTTTGATTGGGTGGGGTGGGGGGACTGTCAGCATGAATGAAATGCCACATGTTTATTGGATTGAGGAAAGAAATGTTTTACAGCTTACCTAGAATGGCAGACCATGACTATAACTAATTATAACTAAGGATTTAAAGATCAAAATATGGTCACAAACATATGGAAAGCACACCTCTATCAACACTGCAGTATACAGTATAGCAGGCGTTTGGTGTTCTAGTACTACGTTAGCGCTGAGCTTAAGTAAAGAGTCCTGGCATAGAGCTGCTACAGTTCACCATCAAACCGCTGATCATATTCACAATCAGTGAAGGATCTTTGAGGCGTGGAGGCATTTGTTTTGCTCAAAATGGTCCCACCCATTAAGAGTATTATTATGTTTCAATATAAACATGATTCTGACAAACACTTCTTTAGTGTTTTATTTACAAATTTAGAAATTTTCTGTAGGCCTAGATGCCCCCAAGGGACAGTACATTGCTGGTTGAGGATTATCATCAATGGCTTCTATTACTTGTTGGTTGTGGAACTCAAGAATGCAACTTCAGACACTAAACTGGCTTAGTGCAGTGTTTGCATAGGTGGCGTAATGGAAAATATTATATTTTATTTGTTGAAATACCACTGAAACCGGTAGGAATCTTTTTGCCCATTTAGATTTTACTGTTGCTCTCATTGGGCTAAACTGACATGACCTGATGGGCTTAAACTTGCTGGAAGCTGAATGCTGAGTATTCATAGACATTCACGCACAAAAACACAGAATGTAACACACACACACACACACCATTTTCCCACATGCTGAAAAGTCAGCAGGCTTAGCAATGTATACACCCTGCCGTTTGAACAGGGCATTGATTACAAGCTGTGCGAGACTGAATGTAATCCAACATTAGCCTGTACTAATGAGGGCAATGGAGTGAGTGTGTGTGTGTGTGTTTACCCTATTCTGAATAGACTGCAAGGTTGTTTTGACTGGTTTTCTAACAAGAAAAAACATGTGTGTGTGTGTGTGTGTGTGTGTGTGTGTGTGTGTGTGTGTGTTTATGTGTGTTTGTGTGTGTGTGTGTGTGTGGTTGATGGGGGCAGGAGCCAGAGTGTCTCTCAGAAACCAATGGTCCTGAAAACAACAACATGAGAGAAAGTGAGAAAGCAGGAGAGAGGGTTGGGAAGACACACTTACATGCTTGCATTTTGTGCCAGTTAGGGCAGTGGATCCCTTGGAGGCACCGGGTATGTAAAATGCAAATCAGAAAAGTCTGAGTTACAGCATAGTAACAGCCACAGAGACGGCAGCCAATCACATGCCTCGTTACTCAGTGGGGTCTAAACGTTGCTGTGCAACCAGGCCTCAAGGTGGCCATAGCAGAAGTACACATTTTTAATAAACAAATTGGTTATTCTTGCAAAAAGTAATCAAAGATGCACGTTTGCTGGCTTTAGTGGTTGAGGAAAATGTCAATTGACTGAATGGAACTCAAGTGTTTGTGCAATAACAGAAATGCCAGCTGTGAAGGCATCATCATGACAGTAAAAACGAGAGGAGACGGCCAGGGACAGAGAGTCATAAACACACGGAGGGGGAAGGATGAAAGCAGAGACGCAGCCTGGACGTCTCCTTCACTGTCTCAGAACTGACTGGACTAAATGAATAAGACTGTAGGACTTACGGCAAGTTATGGCAAGAAATTGGTTACAGATTGTTGATAGCAATCATTGTTCTTACATTTCACTGCTGCCAGCATTCGTTAGTGTATGGCTCATTTGTATTTGTATAAGCTTATTCCAACAAACCATTATCTATGTGTGTATACACATATATATATATATATATATATATATATATATAATGTAAATCTATATTTAGAATGTATATATCAGTCACATGAACACTGCCCTATTATTAATTTACGTATTTTTAATTCACATTGTTTGTTTACGTATTCATTATCATGGACATTCATGATGAATAGTCCAAGTGAATACAGTTTTATGTAAAGCTGCTATTTTCTCATTCACAATATGACATTAATATGCATTATGCAACCATTTGGCATCTTTTCTTATGGCCAGTTTCAAATGTGCACCTAAAGAGCTTTTAAGTGGCGATGGATCAAAAAACAAACAAATTAATTAAAATGACAGTCCATGCAAGTAGCAACATCTGACAATTCACATAGAACACAAATATATTAAAAATTACAATGGTAGTAGTAGTAGTAATAATAATAGTAATAATAATAATAATAGAGTGTGTGAGGGAAAGGGAGAGACATTGAGCAAAACAACCTCGACAGGTTCAGTCTCGACATCATGAAACCAAATCTCCTCAAATAACACGCCGTGACGCCAGTGACAACACAGACAGTGACGAGACAGAGGGGACATAAAAAGTTGTTTATGTCCCGTCACAAAACCAGTAGAACAAGGTGACTGGTAAACGTAACTCTTAAGAAAAACAGCCATTTAGTCATATGCCGTGTTTCTGGATGCCGGCCCAGTACATGTGTATTGCCTCTGGCTTGCTGGGTGTGTCCCCCCCCAACAACGTCTGGTTTACATTTAACAGTGTTTATCATGAATTTCCTACGGCCCCTAAGTTATTAGCATAGCGATGTACATCTCCCAACTGAGAACATGTCACTGTTTCTCCCAAACCCGTCCAGAGATCAACATATGCTGACCCTGTCTGTTCCCTCTTTCTCCAGCTTCCTGTGGGACGCGTACACCGTGCAAGTGCGCATTAACGACTACCTGGACATCGTCTGCCCCCACTACAAGCGCGGGGAGATCCCGTCCCAGGAGGCCGAGCGCTACGTCCTCTACATGGTGGAACTGGAGGACTACGAGGCCTGCAAGCCGCACTCGTTCGACCAGCTGCGCTGGGAGTGCTCCAGACCCTTCGCCGCTCACGCGCCCGAGAAGTTCTCAGAGAAGTTCCAGCGCTTCACGCCCTTCACTCTGGGCAAAGAGTTCCGGCAGGGAGAGAGCTACTACTATATCTGTAAGTCAAAGTCTCAATGTTGTCCATCCAGCCAAGACCTCTTTGGTTAAAAAACTGTTATTTTTATAATAAAAGAAGCACAAGCAAACACAGTTGTAGAAGCCACCCCATAGGCTGAATTTTGTCAATATTTTTCTCCATTTTGACAGATTAATAATCAGTTAATAATCAAATAATCAGAAACTAAATAAGCGAGTCCATTGACAGGGTTCCATGCCTTGTAGTGGAAAACAAAATAAAACTGATTTGTATGACCAGACACGAGGGGAATTGCTATTTATTTTTTTCCTCTGAAGTATTGCTGTCATTATTTGTCTTATTCTTTTTTTTATATGTATAACCAACCAGAGAGTCATTTAACTGTCTGAAGCCAACAGCTGAAACAGACTTTTAACAAGTGTCAGCAACTGTTTGTTTTATTGTGTCTAAATTTTTCCTGTTCTTTTTACCTCCACAGCCAAACCTCTCCACCACCACGGGCAAGAGTGCTTGCGGCTTAAGGTCGACGTGGTCGGACCTCACAGTAAGTGCCAAATATATTATTAGCATTCCTTGCATTAGCCTCCGGCTGATTTACTCAACACATGCTTAGCGTTCAAGAGCACCTGACGCCGATGAGAGAAGCGGCTATTTCGGGTTGCTCTGTCTAATAGCGGGGTTCATGCCAAGTCCCTAACAATGCAATGATTGACATCGCAGGCTCTAAGAACCACAAGAAGATGGTGGAGAAAGAGGAGGAGACGGAGGGTGGAAAGAAGGATCGCCTGGGCGCGGGAGGAGTGCACAACCCATCAAACAGGCTTCCAGCAGGTGAGCGGCTCCAATCTGTCATTCCTGTCGCAGCCCTCACAATTTGTTTGTTTGCTCTAGAAAAGACTCATGATTCCACCCCAACCGCTTTTTAAGACTAGCTTTGTGTAACAAAGGTCCAAATTTACAGTGTAGAGAAAATATTTTACATTTATGATTTTAAAAATTGGAATACTTATGAGTAATCATTTGTTTATCTTTTGATTTGGTAGTTATTTTAAGGCATCATTTAACACTGTTTATCTACGAACACTGCACGCATTTATTGAAATGCACCAATATGGGACTATATAACTCATGTACATACAAAAATCTACTAGACAGTGCAATAAAGTGTATAAATACTAATAAACTACGCACGGAATGGCATATTCATAAAGATTTTGGAACGAGTACCGAGAAGTTTCTGCATGAACATACTATTTACAGTTTAACCAACCCACACATTTTAAATGTACTATTGGCTATTTACTGAATTTGCTGTAAATATGAGGGAAATTAAACATATACATGGCTTTTGCAAAAGTTATGCTATATTCATGTTTTATATGTTTTATGTTAAACTCAAGCAAATAAAAATTGTTTTCAATTTGCAGAATATTTCATATTTTTCATTACAGGTCCCCCTAGCATTCCTGAGTGACACACACACACACACACAACTATTTTGTGTATTAAAAGAAAACATTTTTATTAATAAAGACATCAGCTGCTTGTCTATACATTCTCTGCAGGTCAGCGGCCCCTTAGCTGTGAAACATTAACATTAACTCTCTCTCTCTCTCTCTCTCTCTCTCGCCCACAGACGACCCTGTTGCGATGATCCCAGTTGTCCAGAGGAGTGTGGGCAGTTCGGCCGCTTCCAGCTCTCCGATTTCGTTTTTTGTCACGTTGCTTCCAGTCTTCCTCGCACTGCTCTTGAACAAACACTGAAGGGGACGTTTGAATCCACTGTTAAACAGACTTGAATGCCAGCGCTGGCAGCTGGCTGTGAAAACAGATTTTATACAAAGATTTTTTATATATATGTAAAAGAAATGAAGCTTCGACCCTGGCGCACATGGTCGCTGAGTGAAGTGCTTGTGTTTGTGCTTTTTGGACTTTTGTGACCTTCGGAGAGAATTTCTGGAGGATGTATTCTCTCCTTTTTTTAAAACTGAGGAGTATTACCTACCGACTTCGCTTTTTTGCCCTGATTTTTTTACTGTTATTATTATTATTATTATTACTTTGCTCCTGTAGCTTGTGTGCATTGACTCCACCGCCCCACCCACAGAAGAGTGTCCGTTCTTCAGAGCTGAAGAACAAATGGAGGCCCTGTCTCCATGAGCAGCGACTGGAAAAGAGGCTGTTATGTTTAATGACTGCAGTTTTCATGAGACATTGTGCTTAGTTTCTCATCCCCAGCACTTCTGCATCAGAGAGCAGGATGGACTGTTGCACCTTCGAAGAAGCTTGTTCATCATCACTGTCACCTTGTATATCATGTACAACCTAAAATCCAGTGAATTCTTGGTGTTTTCTTAGCGTAGCCGTCAAGCAGGCTTTCTTTCAGTCATCAGAAACCAGTCTGTACACTGTGTGAGTAAGCACTATGTAATTTTAGACATGAATTGTGAACCTTTTACCAGAATAAACAGAGAGGAGACGTCAGAACACAGATCTGTGGGTTAAAAAGGGCACTCCGGTCATAAGAAAACCTCGTATCTCAAATAGCAGGACAAAACAACACTTCTTAATGTATCTTGCTGTAGCTAAATTTAGAGAGACAACTTTTGGACCGTTTGGACCATTCATATTGGTCTCATCACAAAATGTTTACCCAATATAAAGGGCAGCTGTTTTGTTTTTCAAACGATATTTAAAAAAAAAAAAAAAGGAAATCAATGGAGTTATGAGTTTTTTGTGACACCAGATACATACAGTTGTACTGAGCGGTCTAAGTGTGTGTGTGTGTGTGTGTGTGTGTGTGTGTGTAAGAGAGAGGGAGAAAGAGAGAATGATAAACTGAGCACTCAGTACAGCTGAACACCCACAAATAGACATGAGTTGGCCGGTCAGTATCTACTCGAAAGCTGTGTTTTGTTTACCTGTAAATAGTTGTGTAAAAATGTACATAGAGAGTTATATAAAGATTTGTTAATTATGAAACTGTGGGAAATATGAATTAAAATAAAGAAAAAAAAATTGTGATACGTAAACACTGGTTGTCTTGCTTTACTCAAAGCTGCTGGAACTACTTTTTTTGGCGGAGTAATTCGACAACGTTTGAAGAATTTTATTTTGCAAAACTTACAAATACTGAAGATTGACCTAATCAGTCATATTTCTTCACTGACTCACTCACTCAAGCCCAGAAAAGACCCTCTGGAGTCCATGTTCTTTAGTTTAGATCTCGAGCTAACAACGGTTCATGTACCAAACATTAGATGTCAATGGTCTGTAAAAACATCCAGAAAATCTCTCAACTTGATCAAAAAGCATCCAGCTATTCATTAAGACGGTGTGAGACTTGTGGATGTGGTTTAGCGCTCAGTATGACCTACTGTGACGCTATAAAAATGACCAAAACTACATGGAGTAACCAAAGAAACCTGATTTAAGATCAACACCAATCCTGGTGTTGCCTGAAACGGCTCCCTGCAGAAATCATACTGGCTCCTAAACCGCGTTCACAAGTCTGCACCACCTCTAAAGAGCTGGACGCGGATAGTTTTGTGGAAATGATTTGGTTGATTGTTGACTTATAGTGTTTGTTTGGGTAGTAGGATGGTAGGAGCCTAGTGGGTAAACCACTTTCCTGTGAACCTGATGACTAAACCTGAACAAAGTTGCAGGTTCAAACCTCCAATATCTACTTTTGTGTCCTTGAGCAAGACTCTTAAGTCTCAGTTGCTCCAGGGGGTCTCTTCCTGCAACTAATGACTGTCACTGTGGATAAGAGCGTGACAAATGCAATAAATGTTTGCCTCGTAGCTAAAAAAAAAAAAAGCAGAATTTTGGACTCCAAACATGTCTTGGCTGGAGTCCGCATCTGGGCTCGGTGGAAAATTGTGTGTTAGTCGACGAATTACGCAAGACGTGTGAGCAAATCTCATTTCTGCCGAACCAAATGTCAGCGCCACCACTTTCCTCCGCTCCGTCGTTCCCCTTTCATCCCTGGTCCTTGGCCGGGACTTCACAGCCCTTATCCAAACATGCGAATGAACAGGAGGGCGGAATGAAAGGAGGGAGTGGGGGAGGGGCTTGGAGAAGTGTAAACTGTCACCAGGGTGCGAGGATGTCACTCCTGCACACTTTCCCCGGCGCTTTCACCCCGCTTTCTACACCTTCTCCTGAGAAAGGTCAACACTTGCCTGTGCTAGTTGCATTTGTGCCAACTCGTGGACAATGCCCCATTGATTTTCACTGACTTTGGAGGCGAGAAGGCAAATCTAATGCAGATGGTGTCAGGGTCAGAGATCTCCCTGCGGAACCGCACCAGGGAACATTGTTTAACTGGCCAGAAAGTGTGTTTTTGCTTGTAAAAACACTACATAACCAAGTGCTAACCAATAAAGGCCTCATATCACAGACAATTTATGAGAACTAAGCTCAATATATGTAAACTAGGCTGCAAAAACTGGCAGTTTTTCAAATAATAGTTTTACAAACATATTAATTCAGCCTAAAGTTGACTGATATTTCAAACATGTTGGAACACATTCAAAAGAACCAGTAGTGTAAGGCACAATCACAATAGTAATTTCTACAATAGTGATAGGGCAGAAGGCTACGATATGCCACTAGCCAATCACAGTGTTTCTGACAGGGTGACCAATCGAATCACAGGTTTTTGAACGAATCGAGGTCTTCATGTAATCCAACTAAAGTTAAATTATTCAAATTTATCTATTAAAGATACTGATAGGCTGTAAAAAAGGTCCATAGTCTTCATGATCATCCTTTTAACGTCATGTTTTTGGGTTTGAGTACCTATACAATTAATTCTTAGGCTATTTGCCTTTTTTATATGAAGTAAAGTCATCTGCGCAAAATTCTGTCTCTGTATTTAACTCCTTTACCAAGTGAAGCAGCAGGCAGCCAGGAACACAGCAGGGTGTGGAGATGGTACCTTGCTCAAAGGTAAATCAGTGGTGTTACAAGGAGTCCTGTGAGTCAAACCTCATCTCATCCCTAACCCCTAGGCCACCAGCTGCCCAACATGCTGTTTATCTATTAGAATTAAACAGAATTAAATTAAATTAAATTATGTTTTCTACCCTCTAAGACAGATATGCAAATGATCTGTCTTATGATTAGCTGAAGCCCAGGGTTGAAACACTCTTTAGAACTTCACTGTGAATTGCTAAGGTGCTGCAGGCTGAATCAGGAGGGATTTGGATATGTGGCAATTTTGTTACACCATAAAATTATTTTACTGTTTTTCCAGCTTAATGTCAATATACGGAGCTAACTGATGTTTTTCTATACACAACCTGCAAACACGGGTGCATTAGAGATGTTCTGGCCCAGACGTACCCACGTTTACAAACAGCTATAGGCGCGAGTCCGTCAGTTTTAGAGAAGGTGAATCGCACGTTTTGCGAATCGATTTCTGAATCTTTCAAGTGAGATGCGATTATTTTAGCTCACTGTTGGTCAGAAGAAGTAGCAGCATCATGCATTCGCGCTCCATGCTCATTTTCACTTTATTAAACAAGTACGATGAAGTCGATTGTTTGCAAAAGAATGTCCAAATCTGTGAATATTTGATCAGTGAACCGGATGGCCGTAGAGAATCGGTTCCCTGAAGTGAATCGAACTCTGCATCGCCAATACAAGGCTACGTCAGCAAGTGGCAAACAGCGTCGTGATTGGCTCTCAGCTGGCAGCTGTAGCCAATCAGAGAGAAGGAAAACGAGGACTACGGATTACAAACACGGAAACGGAGGAGTGGGGCGTCAGAGGCGACACATTTCTGTTGTTTATGTTGTTTAAAGTTTAATTTCTGTTGTTTAAAAAAAGTCCAGAGTTGTTTTTTTGTTGTTTCTTTTTCGTCCTATGGATTTACTGCAGCTTCTGTCATGGGCGTGCATCGTGTTTACGGTCGGGATGTTCTCCACAGGACTGTAAGACACACTAAGATGCCCTTTCCCTCCTCAGCTCAACCAAAACCACACATTTATATCAGTTTATATTAATATAATACAGGATATTAATATAATACGGTTGTTAGTATTCTTGTTCAGAAATGCCACCTTCCTTGTGTTCCTTGAGTGACGTATACAGTTTGGCAGGACCTGGAGGCGGAGGGTATTTCATTCACATACTTAACCGGATAACTTAAGCCAAAAGTCAGGCTTTTTCTAAACAAATACCTTTTCACAATCAGAATCAAAAAACCGTTTATCCCGGAGGAGATTGCTTATGTTATGATTGCACTGACACACAGAGACACGACCAATATAAAATATGTGTAATTAAATCTAAATAAATATCTGTAGAAAAAAAACTCAACATGAAAATACACTATGATATATACTGTATACACAAATGCTGGGTGTAAATACTATAGATAAGTAACTTACAGTTAAGTGAAATATACCTACTGATGGTTAGGAGGTGGTTAGGTGTTTGTTATTGCACTTAGTAGAGATCTGTAGCATTCTAGTAATATTGACATAAGTAGTGATATTGAACATAATAAGTTATTGCATGTGATCCATTCAGAAGACGTCACATAATAATGCACATAATAATGTTTCAGCGCCCAATAAGAACATTTACCCAGTGTTGCACATGGCAGACAATTGCATATTGTAGCAAAATAATGCACATGGTAATGCACACTTTTAACGACTAGATAATTAAACTCCCTTCAGTAAGTTTATACCTCAAGAAATGACTCTATTTACTATAGTAACCATATATTCTTTCCCCTTGCCTGTGTGTAAACCTGCACCTACTGCCCTGTATCAGCCATGGGCCATTATGTCCCAGATTTTTATCTTTTATGGGCAAAAATGATTTTGAATGTAACACTTTGGCACAGAAGAAAACGGTCAGGTTTCAGTGCGCCTGCTCAGTTGCTTCTTTACCTGGCACTGATGGTGAGCATGCTTATTATTATACTTAACATTCAATTCAAGTGGTTTTAAATTTGACTTATGGTGTCAGTGTGTTGCGAGTTTTAGTGTTTTTTTTTAGTCAAGAGTGATGTAAGAGGTTGTTTATATGTTACAAATAACATATACAGCTCTGGAAAAAAATAAGAGACTGCTGCAAAAATTGTGGTTTCTCACATTTTATCTTTTTGAACTGAACAGCATTGCCTTAGTTTATAAGAACTGCTGACAATATTTCTCGTAATTTCCAAATAAAAATATTTTCCTTTAAAGTATCATTTTGACAAAAAAATCGAAATAAGAGAAATGATGCAGCGTTTACAGAACCTGAATAATACAAAGAAAACAAATCTCTTGTTCTCTCTTAAACTAAACGGCAATAATTAGCTTTGAGGAGCTTGTAGTAGTGTTTCACCTCCAACTGGCCTCAGTGTGAGAGGAGAGAGTCGATTACAGCAGTGTTTTATACTTTTCCTCA
>JBBPDB010000007.1:2339549-2349988 GCA_037974465.1 Brachypetersius altus
CAGGATACATTTCACTGTGTGTTGTACTTGTATGACTGCATGTGACAAATAAAGTATCTTGAATCTTGAATCTTGACACATTGATATACAGTCAGTGGGGTTTCATTATGGTATGTTATTCAAGAGGTTTCATGAAAATCGAGTCATTCTCCAGCTTCACAGATGCGGCGATACAGGTTTTCCGAGCGCAGTCAGTGAAAGGCTTTCACTCCCTCAAAGGGAACATTCAGAGGTAGAGATAAGGCAAAAGTCCTGAACAAAAGATCTGAATTTCATTTTGTGTGGTACCTCTCCTGTAATGTGCTGCTCACTTGGGATCGAGGTGGATTTTTTTCAAATAAACCCATTTTAAGTGTGTCCAGGCATCCACCTGGCCACCAGGGCCCACTTGTCCCTTCTAGCCTTAGTGTAGTCTTGAACTAAAGCGTGGTGATGCAGCATAGAAAATCCTCCAGGCTTGTGTTGGGCTCATCAAAAACTATACCTAAAGGGTTTTCATTTTTCATATCACTGGTGTCTTAACAAAACCAGGTATTTCTGAGAATCTGTTGAAACAAGTTGCATTAATGAGAATACTAGCACTTTATTTTTGGATGTTATTTAACCTCTATCGGCATTTGTGAATCAAAGAAAACCACCCTGGAGTCCCACAAGGATCAATTCTTGGACCATTCTTGTTCAGCCTGTACCTGCTTTATCTTTTTCCAAGAATACAACAAGGCTTACCATAGCCACTAACAGGACACTCAGATCCAGCTCTGTCAGGTTTACGTTTGCAGCATTTAGCAGATGCTCTTATCCAGAGCGACATACATTAGTGTGATCGTAGACCACATTTGTTCTTCATACCTGTAAAGCTATGACTTCAGTCCTTGTTTTTTTATGTCTTGGAAACAATATGTACTTGTATTTCCTTTAGTTAAATAAAGATGAGGATAGTTCTCAATAAGAACAGAGAAGGAAGATCGCAACTTCTGGAACCTTGGACAGTAAAGACTAAAACACCAAAAATGTCAAAATGGATGAGGATCTTAGTTTCAGTGATAACATTAAAGCTACAACTAAATCAGCCTTCTGGCAGCTCATGAAAGAGCATTTGACAGCCAGAGAAAAAAGACTCCAGTCCTCAGGGCCTCGCACTGGCTCTCAGTCAAATACAGACTGGAGTTCAAAGAATTACTAATAGTTCATAAGTCAGTGGTTTGGTCCCCAAATATATCTCAGGGAGGTTTGATGAATATCAGCCTGGAAGGTCTTTAGATTGGCTGGAACTGGTTCATTAGTGGTGCCCAGATCTGAAATTAAACAGGATGAAATGGCATTTAGTCATTCTGCTGCCCTCTCCTGAAACCAGCTTCCCAAGAGATCTGCTGTTGTTGGTTTAAAAAGACTAACAGAGCCTTGTTTTCCACTGCATTTTTTAAAACTGCTTTTAACTTTTAATTTAATTTAACACGGTAAGACTATTGTTAGACTAGATTTGCGTCTGGTGCGTTTCTATGGTTCAGCTACATTCTTTAACCCAGAACACACCTGTAAGTTGACACAGAGATCTGAAACACAAACCCGCACCAGCACACAGGCACGCACATACACATATGCATGCACACACACACACATACGCACGCACACACACACACGCACACAGAAAACAATGCAGATACATTATTTGCATACAACCGCTGTAGTCAAACACACATTCAGTGGTGGTCAATGTCTGATGTCTGCGACACTGTTTTAATAATTTCAGATTTATCATCATCAGTGATCCACAGAAAATCTCAGAGGACACATAAGTTTGCGGTGGGTCTGCATGATTAACAAAATGCCTAAATTTGTATTGAAAATATTGCAAGCCCTGGTTCTGTTCACCACTTCTGTAAAAATCAAGCTTTTCCACAGTGAACAAATTCACATCAAACCACTTAGAGCTACTCCAAAACTCCCTTTAGAGCCAGAGAACCAGGATGTAGCTGTATAAGAAGTAAAGCATGAATGGTATTATATTTGAAGTGACGTAACTGGGAATTTTACCGAACAAATCTAGCAGGAAACACACGATGAGAACATACCAGGACATTACACTCAGTACTTCATTCTAGGTCATCTCTAGTGCTGTAAGATCAAATCACCAGCTTTTTTGTTTTCAGTTCCATTTTAATTAACAGGGATGGGGGCGAGTTGGTATGTTGTTGACGGGGAGGAGTGTTTTGATTTTTCAGTGTTGAGGGGGGTTTAGCTGTATGTTGCTCTGGATAAAGCTGTCTGCAAAATGCCATAAACGTAAATGTAAACAGTTTTGTTGACTGAATGGAGGTTGTTTTTTGACTTGTCAGTGTTGAGGGAGTATTTAATTTTAATGACAGTATGGAGGGGTGTTTTGTTTTGTCAGTGTTGAGGGAGTATTTAGTTTTCATGACAGTATGGAGGGGTGTTTTGTTTTGTCAGTGTTGAGGGATTGTTGTGTTAATGACAGTATGGAGGGGTGATTTGTTTTGTCAGTGTTGAGGGGGTGTTTAGTTTTGACGACAGTATGAAGGGGTGTTTTGATTCGTCAGTGTTGAGGGGTGTTTTTTGTTGACAGTATGGAGGGGTGTTTTGATTTGTCAGTGTTGAGGGAGTGTTTCTTTTTAATGACACTATGGAGGGGTGTTTAGTTTTGTCAGTGTTGAGGGGGTGTTTAGTTTTAATGACCGTATGGAGGGGTGTTTTGTTTTGTCAGTGTTGGAGTGTTTAGTGTTAATGACAGTATGGAGGTGCGATTTGTTTGGTCAGTGTTGAGGGAGTGCTTAGTTTTAATGACAATATGGAGGGGTGTTTTGATTTGTCAGTGTTGAGGGGTTGTTTTTTTTGTTGACAGTATGGAGGGGTGTTTAGTTTTGTCAGTGTTGGGGGGTAGTTTTAATGACAGTATGGAGGGGTGTTTTGATTTGTCAGTGTTGAGGGAGTGTTCAGTTTTGTTTACACTATGGAGGGTTATTTTGATTCATCAGTGTTGAGGGGGAGAGTTTTGCTGACAGTGTAATGTGGTATTTCGTTTTGTCAGTGAGGCCAGGGGTGTTTTGTTTTGCCATGAGGGTGGAGAAGTGTTTCGTTCGTTTTGCTGTAAGGGAGTTTTGTCACTACAGTAGATGAGTGTTTCATTTTGTTGTCAGGGTGGAGGGGTTTTGTTGAAGGGTAAGGGAGAGTTTCATTTTGTCGCTAGAGTGGCCAATGTTTAACTGCAATGACTCTAAGGGTTGATTACTATTATAATAATGTTCAACGTAGCCACAATAAAATTATTTCCAAACATGTTTTTATAAACTGCTTTACTGTTTTTATTGATTATTGTGTAAATGGTTCCTCCAGTCACATTTGTGTCTTCAGTGCATTTTTTAAAATGATTCTGAATTTTACCAAATTAGTTAGAATCTAATCAAATATGAGATGCAATGAACCATTTCCTAAAAGAAGCACAAATTCATTTAATTGTTTAAAAATAAACAACAAAGACTCTGGGGGATTCTTAGGGATGTGACAATATACCAACAAAGAATAACTGGGTAAAAAAAATTATATAAAATAAAATTTTAATTACAAATGATTTATAGCAGCAATTTTGATACAATGATCTAATGATGGTATTTATTTGGATAGTACACTTTAGATGCTTAAAGTATACATTTCATTCAGAATATGTACTTAATTCATGCTCCCACCACCATACTTCCTTTGTGGGACCTTCTATTTCATTCACCTTAATTTACAATAACCCTAACCTTAACCTTAACCCAATATTCAATCCAAACCCCAACCTGTTTTATTTGAATCATTTGAACATCCGTAGATGACATATAAGGGGCTTGTGTACTATCCAATTAAAGACCTCTCGATTTGTCAGTTATGACACACAAACAAATCACTGACTTTAAGGGAAATGCTGAGGTTTTTTCAACATTTCTTCGTCTGAAGCAAGCAAGAAAAGGATGCACTGACCATGGTTTATACTGTTACACTGACAAATGGTTCATTTTCATATTGTCACAGCCCTAATGAAGACAGGTCACAAAATACAGTTATAGATTATGCAGTAATGTCACTGAGCTTGCATGTAGCCACCACCTAACATACCAACAAAGTTTTGTTCAGATATTTTGCATCTCTCGGACACATCAGGTTTTGTTATGACAGCATCAATATGTTAACACCTTTACACAACCCAACCCAATGTAGATACAGTCAATTCAATGTCTGGGAGACATTTTGCTACGAACAAATGGACTCTCATGACGATGACACAGTGAACAAAATGCTTTGATCTAGTCAAGTGGGGACAACCCCAAACATGTCCAAGACAGTCCTATAAAAAGCACGTATATCAGAAATACTTTTAAGTCAGGATTTTCTATTTACACATTATTTTTACATCAGGTCCGGGGGTTTCACAGGCTAACTATGGCAAAAACATTTCATAAATAATGAGAAATCATTCATTTCTACAGTACTCAAATTCATCATTTGTGCCTAAAGCTGAATTATAACATTCATGCACTAAATTTAACTTTTTTGTTTTGCATCATCAAACAATTTCTCATTATTTAGCCATTTAATAGTCAACATGTACATAGCTGGCATGCTGGAATACCTTAGCTATTATAATGCATAAGCAAACCTTATTATAAAATCAGGCATACAGTGAGAGGGGATCAAGGACTCAGACATTGTTGTTTTTGTTAGTTAATACATTGCCAGCACATGCATGCACTTCAAATTTACATGCATAAGCAAAAATATGTTCAAAAAGACATATAGCTAAAATTACAGTGAAGTATGGTGGTGGGAGTATCATGATATGAGACTGCTCTGTAAACAGCACAGGTTTGGGGAAACTTCTACACATGTATGACACTCAAGTATAACTGAATATTGTATCTTACAAGCATCCTTCACATAAGTGGCATTTATTTTGTACCTGAGAGAAGCTGACTAGACATGAAGGAATAAGGCCTTGCCTGACGCACTGTTTAAAAGGGTTATTTTGAGATCACACACAGAGAGATGGTTCGGAGAGGCTCACTCTTTGTGTCATGCTACTAATGGGTTGCAGTAAAGGTTTTCATTTCAATTATTGCTTGAAAGATTAAGGAAGATTTTCCCCACAGGTACAGTAGAGTGCATTAAAAGAAATATGAATGGAGAGATGAACAAAGAGATTTTTGAGGAGATTTTAATCTCATTGGCCAAGAAACTTTCTCTGCCTTTCGCCCTTGAGTGAGTAGGTTCTATTTCTTCTGGTCAGAAAAAGGACGGATGGAACATATGGAACAGCTTTACAACAAATTACTAATGTTATCATGTAACCTGTACTGAATTAATCAGTACAACTTGTAAAGACATTGCATGTGTAAATTTGAAGTGTATATATGCACTGGAAGAACAGCTAATCGTCTGAATATTTTCCCAATGTAAATTAAAAAACAAGCATAAAATATAATCAGGTTTTTTTAAAGGTGCTTGTCATGAAAAGTGATCCTGAAGAATTCAATCTTATGGTTCCCCATTTCAGTTACTGAGGTTGGTAGCACGTGATTGGATGGTTACTCTTCTGGGCGGTGTTTGCTCTGTACTCCGATTGGCTATCAGCTCCTGCAATTGTAGAGCCCCTCCACCGATGAAGCAGAAGGCGGGGCAGATGGGGGCGGAGCAATCAACTGTCCCCTCCCACAACACCCGCAGCGAATGGGCGTCATAGAACGTGACCCGTCCCTTTTCGAAGTCCAGGCACACCCCGAGGCGGGGCGGCAGGGGGGCGGTGAGAGGGACAGATGATGCATTAGATGCGCTGGACTTGGGCAGCAGGATCTTGCCCATGCCCATGGTCAGGAAACAAAATGGAGGAGGACAGTCCTGAGCATCCTCAGCGCCACTGTCATGGCCACTGTCAGGGTCGTAGCTACAGAGAAAAGGCGGGGCAAAATAAAACATCAAAAAGACTCACATTCTACATCTGCTTTTTTTTATCAAGCTAAATTTTTTACATTTTTACATTTCCTAACCACCTTTCTCCATAAAATAGGCTGTTTTTGTTTTGCTTGAATTCAAATTGACTGTGCTGTATTGTGCAGTCAGAGCTGAAATGTGGAACAAAGGCCATTCCTAGATTTCAGTGTTGCACAGCCTTCTGTAGAGAGTCATTATATACATCAGAGGCCATATTACAGAAACCTCCGAACTTGATCTTAACTGTTTAGTAACCATGGTAACGGCAGTTTAGGATCTTATTTAGGAAAAAAGCCATTACAGAACAACCGTTCCTGAGTCAGTTTTCTTCTCCTAACTTAAATTAAGAAAAGTATATTACAGAAGCATCCTAACCTCAAAAATCTTAAATAAACTGTGGTAACTTTAGGAAAACCCTTCCGCTGTCCGAACTGTTGCCAGCTGATTATTTAGACTACGGGCGTATGTTAATACCATTAGCCGATCAACTCCGCCCAGCTTTGGAGAGGCCGACCCGTCGGCACAGGGCTCTCCAATGAACAATTAACAAATGAGCTTTGCTTTTTCGCTAAAGATGATTTTCAAAGCGAAGTGTGTGTCTGAGAAAGAGAGAGAGAGTGTCCCTATACTTTTTTCAACATAGTTTTGTATGACAGCTCTGTCCCAGTACTTTTGTCCATATTAGCCGGTTCGTCTGGCTTAAAGTTCAGAGCAGGACGTTGTTTAATATCCATATTTTTAAGGCAGTAATGAAGATACTCTGACAATACAGAGTTGAAGAGCCTCAGCTTACAGTGGCAGCGAGTAACAGAAGAAATGTCTTTCACTTAAACACCATTAGAGGCCTTACCGTGGACTGGCCATGTCCTGGGGTAAGTGAAACCACTCCTGCAGCTTTGTCTCGAGACCAACACCAACCTGCTCTCTCACACACACATACACACAAACACACACACACACACACACACACACACACACACACACACACACACACACACAAACACAGTTGTCCGCTAGTAATGCATCCCTGTCATCCATGTATTTAAACAGTCCAATCTACCACACGCTCACCTTGACCAGGTAGGAGCCCGGCTCAACTGAGCATGCCCAGTAGTGACGGCCTTGTGTAACGGACACATCGGCCACCAGGAGGTCAGAGGTCAGGTGACAAGAAGTGAGGGCGCGGTCGGCTGCCAGTAAAAGGGTCAGTCCAGGCACGCTGCGGGCGTACGTCTGACCTTTACCCAGAGCAATACGCTCTGCGTGCAGACCCCAGCGAGAGTCCAGACAGAATGACAAGACTGGGGGAGGGAGAGAGACAGATAGAGAGAGAGCGCAAGGGAGAGACAAAGAGAGAGAGAGGGAGAGGAAGAGAGACAGATAGAGAGAGAGAGCGAGGGAGAGACAAAGAGAGAGAGAGGGAGAGAGACAGATAGAGAGAGAGCGCAAGGGAGAGACAAAGAGAGAGAGAGGGAGAGGGAGAGAGACAGAGAGAGAGAGCGAGGGATAGACAAAGAGAGAGAGAGGGCGAGAGAGGCAAAGAGAGAGAGGGAGAGACAAAGAGAGAGAGGAGAAAAGCAATGTGGCAGGGAGCAAACGCAAGGAGAGAAAGCAAACCGGAGAGGAAGAAGGAAGGGAAAATGGGGAAACATAAAAAGGTAGTAGGCAGGGGTAAAGAGAAGGGCCAAGAAAAGAAGGGAAGGGAAAGAAGCAGAAGGAGAATAGAAGGATAAATGGGGGTTTAGGGGGACATTTGAGGGAAGGAGGAGGAGCAGAAGAGGAGGAGAGAGGACAGCAGGACCATTAGGCAGGTTTCCATCGCAGCGATTTTCTGAAATGTTGCTAATAGTGAACGACGAGTCGTCATGCTCATTAGCAGCTAACAGCTTCCGGTTGTTGTTTGCTACGTAAGCATGTGTTCCACTATAAGCAGACACTTTGTTTCTGCCATATCTTTTTAGAATATTAAATGGGGCGATTAAATGAGGTATGATGAATTATGAGAAAATGTTAATGTTGATACTGATATTGTACCATATATAATTTTGGAACATTTTCAATGGAGGGGAATCTTCAGAGCCTCCTAGGCCTTTTCTGAGTGCTAAAAATTACACCTCAGTCGTTTTTGCTTCCTATTTCAGTCAGTTTTATTCAATACAATAATCTCTTTCTTATTGTCTGAACATTATTTTGTTATTAACTCTTGGTTGGAAACAATGAGCGTAAATTCCCAAAATGCCAGCTGGAAAATCATCCAATCAGAATTTTCCTCTCTGTGGCATCCAGGTAGATATAAACTAAGCAGGTCCTCACATTGGCTAGGCCTTCAGAACAACACTTTAGAAGTTGAAGACAGTGAATACGATCAGTAGTCTAACCAGTGGGCTTGTCTTTACTGAAGCATTCATTGTAGAAATGCTACAAACACCAGTATATGTTAATATATGTCTGATACAAGCTTCACATAACAGGGATGTACTCTACAAGCTTTCAGCTCTCTGTGTTTAATGTAGGAAAGCCAAAAATGTTTATGCAAAATGTTGTAAGCTAGCTACTAACACACTATTAGAATCCTGTAGGGGCACTATCAGAAGCAATTCCAGATTCAACATCATTGAAAAAGGTTGGAGATGAGCCTAAACTCAATGAGAAAACTGTACAATGAATTTCTAATAAAATTGATACATGTTTTAACAGGTATTCCACTTATTTTGGACTAATAAGTGAAGCTTTTTCTTGTGTGTAATATTTCTGATCAACCATGAACACTTTTGTAGTTTTCTGGTGCAACATGTGCAATTTTTGGGAAGAAGAAGAAAGATTACTGTAAAGGATTATTATTGTTATTGTTTTGCATTGTGCATTATTATCGTTTTGTCAATGCCTGCTGCTGTTCCTGTGTGTGTACATCCAGTGTTCCAGTGATATGTGTTTGTGTGTTTTTGTGTATATATATATACACACATACTTATATAGCTTTATATATACGCATATATTTACACACAAATTCTATATTCATATTTTTTGTATTTTTTGCATTGTGTACTTTTTATACTATATGTAAGGCCTGTCGCGGAAGACGGAGGGGAGCGACATGCAACCAACACAGAACAATTCATTCCTGAGCAACCTTCCAGGACTTCTAGCAGACCAATTAGGCGCAGATCTGCATCACCTGAGTACTAGGTCTAGGACCTATATATAGACAAGACTGGATAGACTTCAGTGCGAAGTTTACTTGCCTGGTGTGAGACTCCGAGCCTGTTTTTGCCTTGTTCCTGTTTTTGTGATTCTGACCCTGTTTCTGCTTTTACGACTTCTCTTTTTGCCTTGTGGACTTGGTACTGTTGTTTCTGTGGATTCTCTGGTTTTGACCCTTGCCCGTTTTTTGGATTACCCTTTTTTGGTCTGTGGACTTTATTAAAACTCATTTTGTATTATTCCTATCTGCATTTGGATCCTTTGTTTAGTAATCATTACACTATACTCTTGTATAGCTTTTATTCTATTGTTTTGCTGCTCTTTCTGTCCATATTCGGCCATAGCAATGCAAATTTCCCACTTGTGGGACTAATAATCTTATCTGTCTGTCTGTCTGTCTATCTAAGTTTTGGATTCTTCCAGATGGACAAATAAAAGTAAATGTGCAACATCTACGTTCCCCAGTCAAAGGGGGTTCTGGTCTTCAAGCTATATTTAGAATTCTGGCCAGAGGTTCTCTGAGTTCCCCTTCCACAGTCACACAGTCTCTTCTCATATAGACACTATATGCTGAAGGTATGTTCCGAATCATTTTTCTCATTAGTTTGCCGTTTGTTGAAGTCCAATAATTCATGGCTCGTGAAATGCGCAGTGGATGGAAACCCAGCTATTACACGTTTTCCAGGATTCAGAGGAGGTCACATCCGATTTATTCCAGGAACACAAGTCATGTTCGAGGTGGAGAAAACGTAGGGAAACGAAAGGAAGGAGAAGAAAAAAAGAAACATGAGGAAAGGAGAAATAAAGACAGTGTGGTTGAAAGAGGTGTGGGATGAGCGTTCTGACCTCTGAGAGAGAGAGAGAGAGAGAGAGAGAGAGAGAGATGGGAATGAGAGTGGGATGCGTGGTTCTGTTTCAGGACGTTAGAAACAAAAGGCATGTCGGGTGAGACGGTGCACACAGGCAGGAGGAAAACTGGAGGGATGGGGTGAGGATGGAATGGATGGTGGGATTAAGAGGATGGATGAACAAAAGGTGAAAGTAAGGAAGAAAAAGTGCACAGATGGAAGGTGGAAGAAACTGTGAATTAAAAATGGAAAACTCTGTGGCAGTGAGTGAATAAAGACATCCCCCTGCAGTTAGAAAACAACTAGTTGACTTAAAAATGTGCTTATAATAAGCTTGTGTCAGGCTCTGTATCATTTTGTAGTCTAAACCACAGTATTGTTCAGTTATTTTCTAAGTACAGGGACACA
>JBBPDB010000007.1:2364282-2387284 GCA_037974465.1 Brachypetersius altus
TGTGTTTGTGTGTGTGTGTGTGTGTGTGTGTGTGTGTGTGTGTGTGTGTGTGTGTGTGTGTGTGTGTGTGTGTATGTATGTAGAGGTATAGAGGTATAAAATAGAGGGGGTGGGGGTGGTGGTGGCGGCGTAGTGTGTAGGAAACTTGCCTCTAGACCGAGAGGTCATGGGTTCGAATCCTACCTTCAGCACACCACCAGTGGGCACCTGAGCAACACCCTCTAACCCCAAGTTGCTCCAGGGAGACTGTCCCCTGTAGTTAGGAAATGGAAGTCGCTTTGGATAAAAGCGTCTGTTAAATGCCGTAAATGTAAATGTAAAATTATCAATAATCTTGATAGAACTTAAAAACACAATTTAAAAGAGAGACTGGAATTATGGCTGTTTTTTGGACTAGAATACAACAAGAAAGGCCCTTTTGAAGCTAATTGCAGGACACTAATAGGTATTCAGTAGGCCTTCAGTGTCTCGAAGAGACAGTGTTATGCAAATGACGTCGATTAAGTGCTTATTTGTAATTGGATAGTTCAAACATGCAGGTGTAATTTGCAAGGTTTAAATTTTTTTCCCCTTGCTGTAGGAAACCGCTGTGTGAAAGGAGAGGAGCTGAGCCTTAAAGGGGACACAGTTAACGACTGCCATGCAGAAATCATCTCCAGGAGAGGCTTCATCCGGTATTGCTTTACCCCCGCAATCTCTCAGAACACATTTTCTCCACTGGAGTCCTATTTCATTCTCATAAATATATTAAAGAAAGATGTAAATTATATTCACTGCCGCTTCTGCTGTTATATTCTGTCTGCCTTCATCTGTTTTTGCCCTCCGTCTCTCTCTCTCTCTCTCGCTCTCGTGCTTTCACTCTCTCTCTCTCTCCCTCTCTCCCTCTCTCTCTCTCTCGTGCTTTCACTCTCTCCCTCTCTCTTTCTCTCTCTTTCTCTCTCTCTCTCTCTCTCTCGTGCTTTCACTCTCTCTCTCTCTTTCTCTCTCTCTCTCGTGCTTTCACTCTCTCTCTCTCTCTCTCTCGTGCTTTCACTCTCTCTCTCTCACTCTCTCTCTCGTGCTTTCACTCTCTCCCTCTCTCTTGGTCTCTCGCTCTCTTGTTCTCTGTCTCTTGCCCTCTCTCAGCTTTTTGTACAGTGAGTTGCTGAAGTACTATGACAGTCCTGCAGAGGAGAGTATATTTGAGGTTGCTGAAGACAACAAGCTTAAGATCAAACCCGATGTCACCTTCCATCTGTACATCAGGTACAACATGAGCCGGCACTATAAGTAATAGTTTTGCAGAGTTTACACAGATTTCTGCATTTTTTATGAGTCAACACATAGTGATCATAGTTTAGCACTTTAGATATGAAGCTATTGTAGCTAACGAGTAAAGAAAGTTTACAATTCATCAAAATGCATCCCAAAATCATCACCACACTTAATGGCGCTGTGAGAAATATTGATAACCCTAAAGTAGACAGTAAATAAATCAGGGCTAATACTGTTCTTAGTTATAATATATTATCTTTGGACTATGTCTATTTCCATTATAACAGTATGTCACACAGTGTCAGAAATGGAGGTATAATATGAAGTAAGAAGGGAAACGTGTGATTTGTGACCAAACCATTACTATAAAATGTAATGAATTTTGTCTTTCTCTGTTCTCTCTCTCTCTCTTTTACCCTTTCTTTCTCTGTCCTACCCTTTCTCTCTATGTTCCTTTATGTCTTTCTCTCTCTCTCTCTCTCTCTCTCTCTCTCTCTGTCTCTCTTTTACCCTTTCTTTCTCTGTCTTAACCTTTCTCTCTCTCTTCCTTTCTGCGTCTCTATCTCTCTCTCTCTCTCTCGCTCTCTCTCTCTGTCTCGCTCTCGCTCTCTCTGTCTCTCTCTCTTTTACCCTTTCTTTCTCTGTCTTACCCTTTCTCCCTATGTTCCTTTCTCTGTGTCTCTCTCTCTCTCTCTCTCTCTCTCAGTACTGCTCCATGTGGGGACGGCGCACTCTTCGATAAATCCTGCAGTGAGGCAGCGGAGGTCACGGGCTCGGCTCACGTGGCGCTGTTTGAAAACGCTAAACAGGGAAAGCTCAGGACCAAAGTAGAGAACGGTGATTCTATCATCAGCTCTTTCATACACTTGCATTTTTACACTCTCTCATTCATACTGACTCTATTAACTGGCTTCCTGTTTAAAAGTATGTAGCACCACAGCTGTAATCTGGTTAAATGTACAGACTTTAATCAATATCAGCAGAAAGGAATAATGTTTAGGGCGTCTGAGCGTCTCTCAGTCTTGCTTAACAGTAAATTGATTTGCACTGAGGTCATAAATTCTGGCCTGGGTCTTTAGCAAAAGTGGGCCATTTCATTCCATCACTGTGTGAACCCCATCAGCCCAGCTGTATAGTATTGACCCCTGTTTTGAAAAGAGAAAAATTACTTTCCAGATTTTCTTTACATTGAATAACTTGCGGAGAAGTTCTGCAGTCTTCACAGTATCTTCTTTGTTCTTCTTTTCCTTCCTCTTTATTTTTGTTCCTTGTTCTCTCTCTACTTTTGTTGTCCTGTCCTTCTTTAACACCCCTTTCTTTTGCATTTCCTTCTCTTACCATTGTCCTCCTGTCTTTTCTTTTTCTTTATTTTTTTCTTTCCGTTTGCTCTTTCCTCATTTGGTATTATTCTATTTCTTGTTTTCTTATCTTTCCTTTTCATATGCTTCTCATTGTTGTCCTCGATCCTCTTCTTTTCTCTTTATTCTCCTCTTCCTCCTCCTTTTACCGTTCCTACAGCCTACAGGGATATTGACTTGGAGAATTAATGTTCCTGGTTCTGAATGGTGTCTCTCTGTCTCTCTCTCTGTCTCTAACTCTCTCTTTGTGTCTCGCACGCTCAGGTGAGGGCACTATTCCAGTGGAGTCGAGCGCCATCGTGCCCACCTGGGATGGCATCCAGCATGGCGAGCGTCTAAGGACCATGAGCTGCAGTGATAAGATCCTGCGCTGGAACGTGTTGGGCCTACAGGGGGCGCTGCTCAGCCACTTCCTCCATCCTGTCTATCTGAGCTCCATCACCTTGGGTAACACAACACCTGCAGGCCAAATTGTCAAACTGGGCACATTTTTAGGAGACGTTCAGTCAGGACAGTTTCAAAGTCTCTGTGCACCTGGGAAAATTCAGTTTCAGCCCTTTTATCCGGGCAAGATCATTTATTTATTTGAGAAAGCACCAACAATTTATAGTAAATATTGACAGGTGTGGAACTGAACTGTACTGGCTTGAGTTCCACTCACCAGATCCTCTCATAGCAATATCACTTTTTTCATTCGTGTTTATTTGCATTTATTATAAATGTAGTGTTCCCGCGACCCTGGTAAGGATTAAGCAGTTAGAGATAATTAACGAATGAATGATTGTAGTGTTTAGACGGGAAAACACGCAGCCTGCCTGGAAGAACAGTTCTGAACATTTCTCCTGTCTATCATGAGACACAGTGCTGCCTGTCATACTAGATGTGTGTCATCCCAGGTTATCTGTACAGCCATGGTCACCTGACCCGAGCAGTGTGCTGCCGGTTGGCCAGAGACGGAGGGGAGTTCAGCAAAAGCTTGCCTCAGAACTTCACTCTTAAACATCCAGAGGTACACACACACACACAGACACACAGACAGAGGACTGTCAGCACCAATATTAGAGAAGGGAAATTAGATTAGACTTAAAACGCTAAGGCTCGCCTACAAAGCCAAAAATGGTCCAGCCCAGTCTTACCACTCATCAGACCACAGATCACAGCTAGCCATCAAGCACAGCCTGACTTGACCCACCTATTCTCAAAGATCAAACAAATACTTCAAGACTTTTCTCAGCTTCAAATTTCCCCTGACCATCAGACCCTCACAGACCCCCCTCTTCACTGAGCACTGAGGAGAACAGCATAACACTAACTTCACCAAAAACAGAATCTCTTCTGTGTGTGTGATCTCTTAAGTCTAGACTTACTGTTGTGAGGGATGTTTTCTCTTGTGAATTCTGAAGTACGGATGTGCGTCGCTGTGCATAAAATCCTCTGTCAGACGCTATAAATGTAAAAAAAAACCAAAGTGTGTTCCATTTCTCATTTCTTTGTCTCTCCCGGCAGGTGGGCCGGGTGAGTGTGTATGACTCCACACGTCACACAGGCAAGACCAAAGAGTCGAGTGTGAACTGGAGTCTGCCTGACAAGCTGAGTGTGGAAGTGCTGGATGGGACCAAAGGGAAGCTGGACAGGTAAAAGACCAGCCAAACGCAAAAGTCCTGCAAAAGTCCTGTTGTGGGTTCATGGCTGCTGCTGTGTTCATGGTTATGACATCACAACAGTGAGTTATTAGTTTCTATGGCCTTTGACTATGTTTTGAAATCTGAACAGGATTTACATGTCTTTTTGTAGCCAACGGCTGGAGGTGTCCCGCGTCTCCAAGTCCAACCTTTACCGCCTGTTCCGTGAGCTGTGCAAGCGCTCTGGCCGGACGGACCTTCTGGCCCAGCCCTCATACGCCCATTCCAAGACGGCGGCCACCTCCTTCCAGCAGGCCAAGAAGCAGTTCTTCCAGGCACTGGGGCAACAGGGCTACGGAGCCTGGATCGGCAAACCGCTGGAGGAGAAGAGCTTCGAGGCAGCAGAGAACGAACCCAGCTTCAGCACCCTGGACAGCTCCCAGACAGCTAGTCAGTGTTAGTGAGGAGGAGGCAGGAAAGCATAGCCAGCAGAAAGAGTCTTCCTGGCATGAGGGAGATTTGTGGGTGGGTCGTGGGGGGAGGGGGTGTAGAGAGTGAGTAATGAAAGAGGACAGTAGAGTAATTCGGGACACAGAGAGAAAGAGCGAGAGAGGGGGAGAGGGTCAAACAGGGTGAGCATCGGACTCGGGGTGTTAAACTTCAGCACGTCATGGTGAAGCAGTTGCCATGGAAACGGAGCCATAAAGTCCCGTCCAGGGTGATTCATACTAGGGTTACTGTTCAACGAGGCAGTTTGTTAATATGTACACTTTTCGGGTTCACCTTGCACAGGCGTTACATCAACCACTTTACGTTGAGACCCAAGCACTATCCACCTGAAGCCCCCCCCCCAAAATGCTTCTCTTTCAGGATACATTAATCTTGTGGTAAATATGGGTTTTCACTCTTGCTCTCTTTCTGTTAGTCTGAAATCCAAGGATTTTATCACTCAACTGTGTGTGTGTTTTGTTTGTGTGCGTGCTTGCGTTTGTGTGTGTGTTTGTGCGTGTACAGCTGCAGAAAAGGCCTAACTTTTACAGAATGCCCCAGTTCACGTTTTGCAGCTTTGGTGAAATGTATACATGTTGTACATACAGATACATACATGCACAAATGTATATATAAGTTCTCACAGCGTGTCTGGGTTTATATATACGGGTGTGTGTTTATGTATATGTATATATTGTATGTATATATTTTATAGTGGCAGGGGTTCTTAACATTTAGAGTGAATCTTTGTTTTCTATTGAAGATGTCTCATTTTTATTATTATAAGCTTTCAGGCTGACGTTTTTGCAATCGTTTTGATAGGGACGGTCCCGCTGGTGGGTAAAAGCTGCAAGTTGTGCACTTTCCACATTGTTTCTGTGGGAGGAAAATGTATCTTCAGAAGCGTCTATGTTTTTATGTAATGGTTTGTTTTATTTTTTCTCTTCTCTCTGTATCAAAGACTGAACAGAAGACAGTCGTGCTCTTGCTACTGTATCGACCCTTTCAACCGTCTTTTTTTTTTTTCTTTTTCTTTCATTAACTTTGGACTCTCGGGAACGCCGGACACCACACCTGCGATCGCACACATTTGTTTTGTAGCATTTGGTTTGTGTGTTGATTGTGTGTATCTGTTCAGCACTGCTTAACTCAGACTCCACCTTGTTCCCTAATAAATAGTCCGTTCTCTTTGTCTCTCCTGAGCCGGTGTAATTACTATCAGTTTCTTACCCTGATTAAAAAGAATTCATTAATACCCATCTAATTACTTGTACATGTTTGAGTTATTTTGGCTGTTCTCCTTTTCATGTCAAGGTACCATGAACATTTAGAATGAATTGATAAAAGTTTTGCGCACACATCCAAAAACTTTCCATTACATTCAAATCATCATAAAGTATCTGCTCGCAAACAAAAGACTCAAAAATCGTTAGCAATTTGGGTGGAATTAGAGGGAGAACGAGGAAAATGAGGAATTTGAGGTCTGTATATGCCGCAGGACGCTTGATTAATCAGCCTTGACTTTATTTATTTTTTTTACAATTTATATTAAGCACAAAAGTGAAAATTCCTAATTAATGCCATAATACTTGCTCCTTTACAAATTGTGACTTTTATCTGCCTCTGAAACTGCATAAAGAGTGTCGGCAAAAAATTTGTCTGTAATTTGATACATTTGATCATTGAAATATATAAACAAAAAGTTTACGACCAAACTAAATGCTGTTTTTGTCTCCCTCTCTCTACCCACAGTGTTGGTAGTGTGATGTAATGGGGTAGTCCTAGCTGGAGGGACGAATTAAGACACCCGAAATGCATTTTTATGGGCAGTTTACAATAGTAAATTATTTAATATTTTAATAACATTTTCACAATAGTTAAGTACTAATATACACCATCTGTGTAATATATGAGATGTGTAAACGTGATTTTTAAAATAACAGCGTTGTAACATTTAGGTATTAAGTCTTTTCTGAATAGTCAAACATTCACTGTAGCACTGAATTGAATATTCAAAAATGTAAATTTACAGTAAGATTTTAACCCCCAAGTCACCCAGTGAGAGCGCTGAGCTCCTCTGTGACGTGTTTAATGGAGAAGTGTGGTGTGGTATGATGGTGTGTTCTGATATTTGCTTGTTGGTGCTCCTGAGCCGGAAGGGCCGGGCTGCCTGATGGCCTACATTTCAGCGCCCTCGGTTCTGCGACTTCTGCATGCTTTTCCATCACTAGATGGCATCCGTACCCCGAAGCAGCTGGGAGCCTGGAGCCTGGTGCCTGGCAGCCGGGACCCCGTCCTCACACAGCTGCCCGGAGTTAACAGCTGAATTAGGTGTGAAGGCAATGGCCATGGTGCTCTGTGTGAAAGGCTCAAATTAAAGCACAACACACAGTTATTTCAGACTGAGAGCCTTTTGAAAAGGTCAGGCTGTTTCAGCTTTACAGTGGAGGGTTAGTGATTTCTAATTGGCTGGGCCCCGTCAAAACGGACTACCTCCAAACACTGATTTCTGTATTAACGGGCCACTGCACTAAAATACTGTTCTGTGAATGGGATCATTTTTCTGGCTGAAAGATGAAGATTGCACTTTTGTTTAAACTGAGGGGCTGGGAACCTGTTTTCTAGGGGTATATTAATGAGCTAATGGGTTTCCAATCCTGGCCTTGGAGGCTTTAGTGGTATCCATGCTCTCGTCACCTATCCGCTCGAGTGGGTGTGGTTTAAGGGAAACATAATGAAGGAGGGAGCCTCCAAGACTAAAGTTATTAATCGCTGGGATACCTACAATATGATTCTCTGAAAAATGGAGATATTAGACCTACATGAGGGACCGTGAGCAGCCCGGATTTTTCCAGAACGCAGTTATGCTCACATGGCTGTATCCCCAATAGCTATTTGGCAGACATGTTACACTCTAGGTGTGAAGGAGTAATGAAGTATTTTGAGTTTCACTTTGTGCATAAATTTATGAAATGTGTAAATGTAGGGAGCCATTTGAGATTGTGGGAAAAGGGACGCAGGACGTCGAGACCTCGGTGCTAATAGAAGATTGGAAATCCCCTCCGGAGGTTAATGGAGAGTAAAAGTAATAAAGCTTTTTGCATTAGACACTGCTGTGTTATGATATACCCATCATTATATGACAGAAATATAGAAGTTTCTGGAATGACTGCTACAGGCGACTGGGCACAGCTTTGCATTGCGCCTTAAACTATGCAGTGTTTACTGAATTGAATTCCTTTATTGTCACTGTACACCGGTACACTGAAATTAGGAGACCTTCTCCTGCATGGCTCCTAAAAATTACATACCTGCAATAAATAGCAAGAAGAAGAAAAAAAATCCACTTACAATACATCCTATGAGGAAAACATACAGTATAATCAATAAAACAGCGCAGTGGTTAAAACAATGCAGTCAATAATTATCTTTGTTTCTTTATGAGGGTTACTGCGGTTTTGGATTTAATGCTGTGTAAAACATGTTTGCATGTTGGTGGTTTTATTATGTTGTACTCCCACCCCTCATCTTTCTCATCAGTAGACTGAACTCTGGTGGATTGTGCACTACATTACATCACCTCAACATAAAAAGCATTGAAAATTGTACCTTTGGGATTTCTAAATACAGCTTGTACTGAAATACAGTCGACTCTGAAATGTGAAAAACCAAGAATTTGTGATGTGGTAAAAAATAAAAGCCTATAAAGCCTATGTTTATAGTCTAAACCCTAAATATGCCCATGCTGGAAACTGTTCTGATGCAGGAACGCTGGACTGCAGGTGCCAGAGTTGCGTCACAGGGCAGCCAATCAGCAGCGAGGAGAAATTAATAACTCTTTCAGATTTGGCCACTTTCAAACCTCACGCCCCTGAATACCGGGGTACTTCACCAGATGAGCTTTCATATACAGCTGCTTTGTGTTCTCTCAAAAAATGTGTAGCTATATTTTACATGGACATTTTGATCAATTTACGTTAATATTTATTTTTTGTCCATTATATTTTTCCTCGTAACTTTGCACCCAAATGCATTAAAAATTATATAATGTGGAGATGTTGGCAGTTACTGCAAATTTGTGGGGTTTCCACGAACAATTATTAGTTTAGTTCTAAGAAAAAATCTACAAACGACTTTGCAGGGGAACACTGTGCCTTACCTACTTGTCACTACTGTCATTCATTTCTAATGTATATTAAAATCTTGTGAAGTGAGCTATTGGTAATCTTGCAGGTAAGGGACTGAATTCAGACAGCAGGTGTGTTTTTTCCCTCTGGGGGGAAATTACGAGTTCCTGTTGTAGTTCCAGTGCAAAAGTCAAGAAGCAGCAGATCCCAAACATGCCTTTGTGGAATTTGGTTAGTAAGAATTCTTGTCATGAACTGTGCACCTCAGGACCAATCAAAACCCTTTTGTTATCTAACTGGGCTACATCTGCCAGACCCCAGTCCAAAGGAAGTCGCCCACCCTCCGCTGCATATTGCCAGGGTTACTGGTTCTGCACTTTGAGAGCTGGCATTTCCAGGAACCCATCTTTGTGTTGTAGATATTCAGAACAGAGTTGGGCCAAGCTGGACAGAGAGCAGGGTGCGAAACACATTATCACGTACGCTCTTTCAGGGCTTTTATGAGGCCGAGGGGGAGCGGTGCAAATGACTCGATCAATGCCCAGAGATGAGGATGAATGGGCTCTTTTGTGAATCCCTTCCTTCCCTTTGCCCATTCCTTCTGGAGTGTGGCCAGAGGAGCGCGCTCAAATAGAGGAAAGGGAGGGGAGACAGACAAGAAACAGAAAAGTTTCCAAAGAGCTGAACTGTGTACATGTTTTATGGCTGGACAGCCCGACAGATAAGCTCACTATAGTGAGAAAATTAGCTGCCACACTCAGGTACACCTATATACAACAAAACGTCCCATTTAACGGGGTGTTATCTTAAATGTTATCTTAAAACCAAACTAATACTCATTTGCGGAACCCCCCACAAATTTGCGGAAGCCGCAGATATATGCTTTTTTGTTGTTGCTTTTTTCATGCATTTTAGTGCTAAATTAGTAAGAAAAATATCATTTTAAATATGAACATAAATTCAGCTACATTTCCACACAAAATGTAACTGTATACATTTTTTAGCACTGTCAAGAGAACACAACGCAACCCAGGATCCCTGCGCGTCCTGGGATGGTGAAGCACCCCAGTACTCAGAGGTGGGAGGTTTGAAAGTAGCCAATCCAAGAGCATTATTCATTTTTCCTTGCTGCTGATTGGCTGCTGCCCCGTGATGCATTTCTGGCAGCTGCAGTCCGTGGAGCATCCCGAGTTCACCGTTACAATATTTAAAAAAAAAAAAATAGTTCAAAATGGAATGAACATATTTTGAGAGCATATTTCGGGGCATATTTAGGCATTTACATGCATTTTACCACATCTTGGAACTTAACCCCTGTGATTTTTGGAGATCAACTTACTCTTTACCCTTCAAATTACACCGTTTCTGTTAACTGGGTGTGAATGACCTCTTTCTGACATGCCTCATTCAAAAAGCAGTTGAAACACTCCATGTCAGGCACTCTAATCAAACCTGAGTGTTTCAGTTTCAGCTTGAATTTTAGCTGCTGTTTGTTTAAATGGTACTTGAAGGTAACGTGGCGCTTTTGCCATTAAGAATGATAGGTGAGCGACCCCCTTTCTCTGCCAGTCCTGTATTGTTCTTTTAAACACACACTCGCACAGAAGAAGCTCCCCTTCCATTTGACTCAGTTAACTGCTGTCTCTGCAGGCTTCCCTGGATTCGAAAACATTCGAGCAAAGACTGACAAATGCAGTAATGTAATGTGAAGTGTAAGAGTGTGAGAGGGAGACAGAGACACACACATGCTGACCTCAATGGGCTTTCCCCTCAAAACCTCCACCTACACACCAACTGTCACAGCACAAGTGTTATGCAGTGTTTATAATTGGGTGCATAGCCAAGGCCTTACGTAACAGGATTAAAAGGTGCTCCTTTTCGAAGTGCGGTATATTTAGGTGGCGGTTCGTTTCAAATGAAAACGTTCTATGTAAGTTCAGAGGGGTTGGAATATTGTTGGGAAAATTACCCACTTGCATTTCTTTACAGCGGCAGTAAATGGAACCGAGAGCCACAGCATCTTCGACACAAATGTGGCCATTTACTTTCCAAACCCACCAGTGAACCTCCACAAGTCTTCTGGGTGTCTGTATGTAATCCTGATGATGGTAAAATAATGATAAAATTGCCCTAGAAGTAATTCATTTCAGTTTCATTCACATATTGTACTTTTTTACAGCTGTTGTTGTCACAAAGCAGCTTTACAGAGTCCAGATCCAACTCCTGGAGATAACTGAGAGTAGAAGTTTGTGTAAAAAAACAATCACTGTTAGACAGATAAGCCATCAATGGCTAACGGAGTTGGGACAGTTAAGAGTCAATCAAGTCTCTGCCGAAAACTTTAAACACAGTTTAGACCTAAACCTGATCTCAGAACTATCATCAACAATGTCTCTTTCTGTCAGGGAGCTTTTAGAGGCATTAAACCCTTCAGATGTCTGGTTCCATTCACACTCCAAATGACTTTGCTTACATCCTAACAATTGAATAGTGCATTTTCCCTTCAACACAAGGTTTACTAAAGGGACTCTCCTAAGAGTTACTTCCATTTAACCTGCATATACACTTATGACCCACTTCTTTATGCACTCTAGAGCTATTAGCTCCAATGATCATATACATGCATTTTGTAGTTTATGGTTACAAACTGTAGTCCATCTGTTTGTCTGCATCACTTGTTAACCCCCTTCTTCAATGGTCAAGACCCCCACAAGGCACCAGAATCGAACAATTAAAATCATGAACTGTGGTCTAATTGCAATAAGGCCTGTGTTATTATTATATTAAAGTGTATTGTTGCATACATAACTCAGCTTGTTTGCATTGCAGTCCACATAGATACTAATAAGCCTTTAGGTGTAATAAACCTGAGATCTTAAGGGAGTACTCAGTGTTAATGGTGCAAATGTAAGATGTGCATGAAAAGCTCGATGGTTGCTGTAGATTATTTGGGGAGTTTTTATTCAGCTGCCATTTCCACATTGCATATAATTTCCATAATAACTTCATACCCCTTTCTAAACATTCATCAACTTACCTCATATTACGCATGCTTAAAATTCACTCAAAATAATTATTCTTCCATTAGGCTTAATAGAGCACTATAGGGTGTGTTTCGCCTTATTTAGCTTTTACCTTTCTGTGAATTATTCAGCATCAGCATGACTTGCCTAAATCTGAACTCTTCATTAGGAGGGTTTACCTGTCGTCCTTGAGTGAACTGTGGAAACGACTGTGGAGCTCAATTTCCAAAGTAGATTTTTTGTCATTACAGGAAATTTTCTAAGAAACGTTCTCAGTCACACAATTTGTTCCTCCTTCTGATCATCAAACAGGTTGGCGCTTGTCAAACAAACAATAGAATTGTCATCCAGAGAAGCTCTTGGAGCGCTTGACGTTCATAATAATAATAATAATAATAATAATAATAATAATAAGTGCTGGGCCGTTAATGGCGCAAAAAAAATATCGCGTTTTACTTCACATTTTTGTGCACAGTTTCTATTTATGTTGGGCACTGGGTGGCCATACATTGACATAATAAAAAAAATATCTCAGAACTATCCTTAAACAATGTCTGAGGTTTTGAATAAATGAATGTGGGGGACATTTAATGCTTCAGACATCTGGTTCCATTCACTACCACAGTAGACAATTGTATCTCTTTAAGTTTCTCTAGAATGGAGAATTTCTCATTAAGCCATTTAATACTACTTTGTTTTTTAACCCTTGTTGCAAAAATGTTGGAAAATCTGTGAAATCTTTTTAAAAAAGGTCACTCTGTCACTCTGAAGCAGGGTTTTGACTAACCTTAATGAATGGAAAAAAACAAATGCACAACCTACTATTGGAAAAAGACATGGTTTGATTCCCATTCACCACAAAAAGAGTGACCTGACCTTGTTTCGTACATTTGGGTTCGATTCTAAACACTTCAGCCGCTTTCCACAAGTGGAAAACCGCCCAGCTAACCGCCAAGTCGTTCTTTATCCTTGCTAATTTGCCCACTTGCACACCATTTTCGTTCGTCCCATATGCTTTGACCCCCTGGTGACCCTGTCTTCACACATTAGCGGTAAATACTGCTGACATTAGCAGCAAACCACTTGCAGGCCACATTTTGATCTTCTTACGCACTCTCTAATGTGTGAAAAGAAGGGGAATGTTCAATTTGCGCTGTGTGGACGGCTGAAAGGCACAGCAGAAAGTGACTTATATGAGGCTCCAAGAGTTCACTGCTAATGTAGGGCCATCAATAAGTTTGAATGGATAGAAAATGGGCATAAGCCATCAAAAGACTAAAAACAATAAGCTACTAAAGTAACAGAAAGAAGTGATCTGCAGGCTTATACGGATATAATGCAAACAAATGACTTCTGAATCATATTGTGTAACTAGGCAAATGGTTTGGTTGCTCTTTCTTTATCACAGGGCACCCTGAACAACTCAAGATATGGTGGTGCCAGTTTCTGAATCTTAATCTGTTCTCAGCTATATCCTCATATTGCAAATGCGCAATTTCACACACTAAATAAGACTCCCCCAGTCATGCAATCCCCCCAAGGCTAGCACTGTATCTTTACCTGTTATTGTTTTTTTTATACTATTGTGCTTGAGAGACATTGCCCAGCATCAAGATTCTTATATACGCTCGCTCACATACTTGGCCAATAAACACATTCCTGATTCTGATTTGGTTCCTTCAAGTCAAGTAAAACTAATCTGCATCTACGAGAGAACGTTACTGGACAGCTTGAAGGAAAACACTGTGATGACAGCTAACAGCCATTGTGAATGGCTGAGTAATGGGGAGGAGGAGGGCCACCCTACCCCATACCCCCCGAGAGAGCGAAAGCAGCTGTGCTTTCTTGTAGTCCCAAATAGCAGATGGCTGTGGCATCACTCAGAAAGCCCGGCTTCTGAATCTTGAAAATCAACAGAGTTCAAAAGGGCAATTGGCTTTGCTTTTTCTGAGTGGGTAGCATGGCGTTCCCTGTCCCATCACTCAGTGTTATGCTAGTCAGCACACGCATCTGTTAGCTGACGGAACAGAATTGGCTGGTAGTGTTCTCCTCCAAGTTTCTAGAGATGCCCAATGGTGTCGCATTAATGGTAGTTTGGAAATAGCTTTATGTATCTCATGGAAAGAATGTGCTAGCCTTTACTCTACCAACTATCTGTAAAAAACAGATAAAATAAAAACAAAACAAGAGGTACAAGAATCAAGTTACATCGTGAGATCATTTCACTCTTCTTAAATTAAGTTTCCAAAAACTAGACTTACACAGTCAAGTTCTTTCTTTTCAAGTTTTTTTTGTGCTAAAGGTAATGTGTAATACAGGGGGGACATAACTAAATTAGGGAGAAAATTATGGAAAAAATATTTTCAATGAAGATAAATACTAGAAATTTTTTGCTCTTTTCTACTCCAGTGATCCAGTCATATGGACATATATTATAGACAGGGGTGAATGGGGAAATGTGTAATGAACATATTCTATTAATGTAAGAAATACTAACTGGCTGAAATGAAGACTTATCTTCATGAGTGTGACGAGTAAAATAAATTTACCTGTGTTACTTTGAGGTGTCTGAGAGAGCTTTCCCTGAGCATGAGACAAATGTTCCACAATATCCGCAGGAAGGGTGCCAGCTGTATATTCTTATTGGTTTAACAGAATTTTGTAGAGTTTTCATTGTTCTCTCACTACAATACCCTCCATGCTTAGCCTATATACATTAAGCAGTCACTGGGAAATCCTTGTGGTGTCAACAAATCCTGACAGCTAGCCTAGCCATGGATCTATAGGCTAATAAATTCAACCAAACAAACATCACTTTTTCCTGTGTCGCTGAAAAAAAATGTTCAACACAAAATGGACATGTTTTTAAACCTTTAGCCAGAGAAAAAAAGCTAGACCGTGGAAAGCAGCTAGCATGGTGGCTACCTTGCTAACAGGAAGGTTTAGCCTGTTGTTTTGCTTGTCTGATGACTCATTTCTGCCATTTGATCCCATCTTCTCTACTGTACTGATGATTTGAAGACAGTTGCTACAGTTCTGTGGCTACAATAAGACATTTAACTCACTATCTGTCTTCTGACTAAAAATAAGCCATGACCCAAAACAGGCCCATCCCATAAAAATCCTACCGTCAATTTAGAATCCCCAGTGCACCTGAAGGGAATGCCTTCGGACTGTGGGAGAAATCAGAGACCCCAGACGAAACCCATGTCACTACGGTTTGACATGCAACATGCAAACTCCACACAAACAAGGTCAGGACCCGGATTTGAACCCTCAATCCTGGAGGTGTGAAGCAACTCACTGCGCCACTGTGGGGCCCATTGTTTTATTTATTAGAATAAAATATAATAAGACAAGTTGCCCCACAAATCCACCCCAGAATAACAGTAATTTCCACCTTCAGGATACATAATCCGAAATAATTTCTTTTAGCCAAATCTTTAAATAAGGCTCTAGAAACTACTGCAGCACCTCATTAGAAGACTGGCAGGCATGTTTACAGCAGATGTAGTGACGGTTCAATTCTGACCGCAGCATCTCTTAAATAGGGTAAACGCCACTATTAAGCTCAAGTACCCATTAAGCACACAATTTGTGAAAAGAATTGTGAAAACAAGTCATTTTCCTGCTTGATCTCTAAATTAATAAATGTAGTTATTATTAAATGTCCCCTGTATTTTTAAGCCAATCATTCTGCTGAATTTTCTATGTCCTGCCAATGTTCACTCATCCTGGCGACCATTTTGAAAGACCTGCATTTTTTCACATACTTCAACTTGACTATTTTGGCTTTATCTTGGCTACTTTTTTTTTTTTTTTTACAAATTTAAGAGATTAATGTTTCTAACACCACCTAGCACAAGTTGGAACTAGGATGTTAGAGATAGGTACAGTTATTTCAAAAGATAGTGTTTACAGGCTTTTAGTAAATGCTATGATATGTGGTTAGCATGCTAGTCATATAAGATATAAGTGCACTACGCTGATGTAGTAAATCACAAGTGATATCTTGTGATTTACTGTTCAGTACATCATTTATTCCCAGATTGTTGAGAATTAATATTTGTAGATTGCAGTATTTTTTAAAGATTTCAACGAATTTTAACATGAGCTTAAAGGGTACCATAGCATAAAAAATGGAGCACATCAGTGTGACTTCAATGTAGAAAAGCTTAAGTATAAGCATATATTCAGTAATCCTATACTTTCTGCGAGTAGTATATAATTTTATATATGATTTAGAACATTTATATAACAAAATACTGATCTTAAAATGAAATCCTCTATATTTTTATTTCAAAACTATTCAACCGTACCAACTCTGAGAGCCGGGCGGAAAAATGTAGGCCTAGATATTTAATGACTGCAGTGGGGTAGACGAGGTATTCTGAAAATTGCAATTCAAAGGCAGAACTGTTGATTTACTCCAGTTGATGGAGTACTCTGATATGAGAGACGTTTGTGAGTTCCTGAGGAAAAGTAACACATCATTAGCATATAAGCTTATCTTGTGATCTATATTTAGTTTGAATTCCTATATCCCCATTTTGACAGAGTGCTGCCACTAGTGGTTCGATGAAGATGACAAAAAGTGAGGGGGAAAGTGGACAGCCCTGTCTGGTTCTTCTCTGTAGATTGAAGCTTTGTGAAATAATGTTGTTTGTCCCAACACAAGCATTTGGAGAGCTGTATAGTGTTTTGATCCAGCCTATGAAGAATGACCCAAATCCAAATTTTTGTAGGACTGCTAATAGAAATTTCCAGTTTACCCGGTCGAATGCTTTCTCTGCATCTAAGGAGACAACTACTGTTTCTAAATTTTTGACTGAGCAATAATCTATTACATTTATTAGCCTGCGTGTATTATTGACTGAGTGTCTACCCTTAATAAAACCTGTTTGGTCCGGGTGTATTATGAAAGGAGTGATTTTTTCTAATCTGCTGGCGAGTTCTCTACAAATTATTGTAATATCATTCTTAAGTACGTATGTCACAGATGGGCAGAAATGACCGACCGAGCAACCAAAACACAACCTTATTGCGTGGCGGAAGAGCGAGACTGGGACGAGAGGGCGGGTTTAACACACGTTTTGATCTGAGAATGTTCCTTTACGGAGATGAGGCTGGCACCAAACGAGCCCGCGTTCTCACTCGCACACACAGGGAAAAATGGGGGGTTGCTCCGAAGAGCCAGAGTTCTCACAGTACGAACTAGACAGGGTTATGGGACACGTAGGACTGAAGCTCGCAACTTCAATGTCTGTGCGAGTTTCTAACACCTGCTACCCTTTATACCTGACGTGCGGTCATTTCCGGTGCCCTTTGACTGCACGTGACCTGGTGTGCGTGACAACGTAGGTGCTGGCGTGGGCCAGAAATCTTTATAAAATTCTGCTGGAAAGCCATCAGGGACTGGGGCTTTATTGTTTGGGAAATGTTGTATGGCTTCATTAAGTTCAGACATTGACAAGGATGAACCTAGAGCCGCCACCTGGTGTTATTAAGAAATTCTTCAATGCAAGCATCAGATGGATTGATCTGTGATGAGTATAATGTTTTATAAAAGTCTTTAAAAGATTTGTTTATTTGTTGGTGCTCATGAGATCATGGGAGCGCTAAGCATCGCAAAGACCAAAATTGTTCATGTATTGTTTAAGAATATCAGTAGACTGACTGTTCCTTTGACTCACTGCTGTACTTACATAGACTGTGAATAGTTCATAAATAGTCTTAAAACAACCATTGTCCGTTTTCTTTTCAATTAAAGTTTTAAAGAATGAGCAATACCTTATTTTCACAGACTTACAATGACAAAACCGAGGCAGAATTACAGCTCCTGGCCCAAAATGAAAGAGGCATGTTGTCAAGAGGGTGAATAACACCTGTTTCCCCCAAAACATCATTTTAATTACAAAGGTGATCATTCATATGCCTCTCAATATGATGCTTTTAGGCCTAATGCTGTTTGACTGTTGTTACTTTCATCAAATATAAAATAACTGTAACAACTAAATGTACAATATGATACTTCATGTTAATGAATTTTTTAAAACTCTTGTGACATTTATTAAATTAAAGCTAAATTCACAATTTTGAACTTGTGAGCTTATTTGGAACAGGGATATTCTTAAAGTGTACAACATGTATCCATTGAGCAAAGCCCAGATTTTTTACATTTAAAGCTGTATATCTTTTTAATTAACTACATTTTCTTAAAAATATTTATAAACTATTAAATGAGAGATTAATGTGTCCTTGTAACTTCTTCGTTCCCTGTGAAAATAAGGCCTTTTACTTAAAAACTGTTCAACCAAAGCTTAATTGGTACGTTTACCCTAGATAAAGAGAGTCTGAGTCTCAATAAAACCTTTTCCTCAGAAGTTAGAATTTGAGTTTTGTACCAATTTGTCCATTTTTCTCAGGAGAACCCCTGATCTGCCTTTTACTGAGTTGCAATTAAGGCTGGCAGTGACCTCGCCGGACTATCAGGCCGGGAGAGGACGTGCCTCTGAGGGGATGAAACAGATGGGAGGAAAAGGGAAAGATGGCAAGAAGGAAAGAGAGCATGTTAATAAGGTCCGAAGTGAAGCTGAGGCGTCAGAGGTACGAGGGTGAAGACAGAAAGAGAACAAGTTGGGTGAAGCATGACGTCTGCGCGTAATGGCTGGGAGGAAAAAGAGGAAAAGGCAGAGCCGGAGAGAAGAGTGAAAATAAGTGAGAATAACAGGTACGCGGAAAGGCCAAAAAAGAAAAGGAGAGGGGAGGTGGACACGTATTTAGTCAGGAATCCCAATATAGCAGATCGACCCTGACCCCTGTATCTTTTCGTTTAGAGAGTTTTCCAGAAGCTGCAGGTGACGGCTGAGTAATGAGGGGTCATAAATGCCTGCAGCTTGTTCAGAGGTCAGAAAGAGAGAGAGAGAGAGAAAGAGAGGGAGAGAGAGAGAGAGAGAGAGAAAGGGAGAGAAAGAGAGAGAGAGAGAGAGAGAGAGAGAGGGAGAGAGAGAGAGAGAGAGAGAGAGAACGAGAGAGAGAGCTGTAGAGATCCAGTCACTCTCACCCGTACACAGGCCAGATCTGAGAGACCACAGGAAGCGTAACCAAACACTGGTTTTAGAACGAATGTTTAGTCCAAAGCTACTCTTAGAATTGTAGAAGAAGGTAGGCCTGCAATGATGAATCAACAAAATATCCAAAATTCAGTCCTAAAAATGATTGATTATTATTGATTTGCAGCAGGGCCGTTCTTAGGCATACGCAAACTACACATCGGCGTAGGGCCCCGACCGGGAGGGGGGCCATGGTGCAGAATCCCATCAGCATCCCCCCAAATCCCTCCACCAACGAATCCAGTCAGCACTCATCCCCCAGCCACCGAAGGGAGTCCCGCTGCGGAATCCCGTCTGCAGGCCCCCGGGTTCAGGCCAGGACTGCTAACATGCCCACCCCCGGACCGTGTAGGACCCCCAGGCTGCCAGGAACGGCCCTGATTTGTTGGATCTGTGTTGTTGCACACATGTTGTATGTGTTGTGCAATGTGTCATGGAGAAAAAAAAGGAAACAAAGCCCCATATAATGTTTTATTTATTCATTTCCCTTTGATTGTGATGAACATGAGATTGTGTTATACAGTATGAAAGTTCATTGTCACTCTGTGCTCACAATGAAGGCCAAAATGATTTGCTTTCTTGGTTTATTCACTTGATAACTCCATACAGGTTCAGATCTCAGCCTCCTCACAATGGTCATTTTTACACCATCACACATGCTGTTATGTAGGAAGAAAGGGGTTTAGTGCAGTATTCTTTTTAAACTGAAATATGTACTTGTTTTGTCAACAATAGCATTACATGTTAAAAGCATTGCTGTAATAATAAGCTAATTAAATGTAATTTAAAATGTAATTTAGTGCTGGGAAAACAATAATATTCATTACCACCAGTCTTTGAGGGTACAAGTGGGCACACCCTGACATTAAAATTTTGGTATAAAGGGATGAACAGGTCATTTTGGAGCTCATGGTTTGATTCTTTGTTTTGAACTGAAGTTATGAGGGAGGCTAAGAAGTAATGGACACTGGTAGCACTTTGTTAGCATAACTGCACAAATCATCGCACACTTGTTTGTGTAGTTTTTGAGTTTGTTTGACATATTGTAAAGTAAAAAATGAACCAAACTACAGACAATTGTTTAGGCTTTAAGATGGCTCCTACATTATAAAGTCGGGTAAAGTGGGAGAAGACTCTATTGTCGTTAGCAACATTAGCCTCCATTGCAAGACTATAGGAGCAAACCTAAGACTAAATCATGTCTTGGCTTGTTTGGGGTCAGAGGAATGCATTAAGAGCGAAAACTGATACATTCTGAATGTCACACTAAAGCTTAGCACTTTAGTAACTGACCATTTGCTCCCGACTCTCTCTGGCCTTCAACACTTTTGTAAACACAGAGACCAGCTGGCCTCAAAGGAAGTCTGGCCACTAGCTTTAGTGCTCCAAGGCTCTCCCTGCTTTATTACCCTATTATAATCCCTCTTACTGTGGTATGCTACCATTCCCCAGCAGCTAGCAAATAATGCTTTGGTTGCTGTGAAGCAGCTTTGTTGTTTTTTTTTTGTAGGCCACACTTCATGAATCTTAATGTGCTGTCGGAGAACTAGAAGGATGGCCCGGGTGGTGTGGGATGCTGAATTAGCAGAGAGTGAGTGGGCAGCGGGGAAGCCCATTAGTGACTGTGGGCAGCATCTGCGTAATATAAGCAACAGAGAGGGCTGCTGTGATTGTGTATGTGGATGGAGAATGCGATGGCTGCTATAGGATAGATTAGGAAGTGTGTGCTTATGCGTGTGTGCGTTTGTGAGCTATTAGTGTCATTTCATCAAAGGTTATAGTTGTTTGCAGGCGAGAGGTTTTTGTTCTGCGTCACTGGCTTTTCAATTTAATGGAATCTGTGGGAAAGCTTTACCTACTGCTGAACTCAGCCACACTGACTCGCTCTCTCTACCTCTCCACCTCACTCTGTCTCTTTTAAAGGGCCCATATTCTAAATATATTCCCCTGAGGTCCACTTAAAGCCATAAAGTAACTTTTTGCTCACCTCTAATGATCTCTATTCCTAGGCTGTCTGTGTGATGCCTTGTTCAAAAAGAAGCTAATTTGGACACTTAGGCTGATAGTAACAGCAGTTCCTTTAGATCTGTTGTTCTGTCGAAAGGCTGCAGTCATTCATTTGCTTCCTCACCGTCAGTGTTTAATGGTTTTCCGCTCTAGTTACTTTCTGCAGTAACAACACTTCACATTACTTCAACAGTCACCATCAAAAGGAAAGGGGGAGTCTAAACTCCTGTAAGATGAGCGGACAGTCATGTAAATCTGTTCAGGGCTTTACTGGAACTGCTTTTAAAACGCTGCTATACTTTCTAGACAGCGTTTGACTTCCAATTTTTGCTGCTTCAGATTAGCACTTAAGCTACAAGCCTAATGTGTTTATCTGTCACGCCTTGTTCCCCAATGATGACTGGAAAGTACACGTTGTTCCATGCTTTGACTTTAACTTTATTTCTCAAGACTTCAAACAAAAAACAGGCACAGTGGCCTGAAACAAGACTCTAGTTACTAAAACAAAAAGGAGAAGGAAATCTTACCACAGCATGGATGACTATAACTGACGGTATACTGACGATAATGGTACAAAACTCGAAACCCCTTTAAATACCCACAATACAAAAGCTACGAATCAATACACAAGCCCTATCACTCATCTCAATTACAAACCAGCCGTGACTATAACCTGAAACCAATCTCCAGTGAAACCTATCAACATAAAAGTCAACTCAGACTGATGATCAGATGTTCACCTGTAGGATCTTCTTGTAGAACGAGTTTGTGGTTTCGTGCATCTCTCCTCTGTCAAATTGCCAACACCACCATGTTTCACTGCAGGTATGATGTTCATATTGTGCAAAGCTTTACACCAGATGTAAAAAAAAATTATCTCATTAAATTTATCCATTCCTCTTGTTTATCACTAAGTTTTGCCTTGCAGCTCTCCTATTGATACCGTTTTCCCAGTCACTTTATAATGGTGGAATTATGAATGCTAAGCTTGTCTGAGTGGAGTGAGACCTGCGGTTTCTTTGGGTTCTTTTGTGACTTCCACAATGAGTCGTTGCTGTGCTCTTGGAGGAATTTTTGTAGGCCGGCCATGTTTTGGAGACTCACCACGGTTTCAAGTTCTCTGATAATGGCTTTCACTGTGGTTTGCCTGGGTGCCAGAGCATTAGGGCTGTCAGTGTTGGCTGAAAAATTTCAATAACCTTCCATCTCATCTCTTCAGGAATTCAGTCACGAACTAGCATGCTGCTTTGTGAGACCATTTAATCTACTTCAGATTGCTGGAAAGATGTTATTATTAGTGATATTTAGATTCAGCAGTGCTGGCAGTGTCCAGGTCTGAATGTGTTTAGTCTAATTGATTCAAGATTCCAGATTGTTCATTTGTCACATACAAGCACAACAAGTAGTGAACTGTGTCCCTGAATCAACCCTTAAATTTGTACAATCAAGTTATCAAATAATGTGCATTTAATTAAAGAGAAATTTGGAAAGAGTAAACTAAGGCAATAAAAACGATAGAAAAAAGTATACTCCAACAAAACAAATATTACAAACGTTAGAAACAGATGCTGGATCAATACATTGTGCAAATTCTAACTGGAATATCTGTACTGTAAAGTACAGTGTGGTGGTTTGCTGGTTGATGTATAGACTTAAATGACAGACAGGATGTGAGATACAGTGAGGCAGAGAGGTAGAGAGGCAGGTGAGATAAAGGAAGATTGAGAGGCAGGTGAGGTACAGTGAGGTAGAGAGACAGGTGAGGTAGAGAGGCAGGTGAGGTACAGTGAGGTAAAGAGACAGGTAAGGTACAGTGAGGTAGAGAGACAGGTGAGGTAGAGAGACAGGTGAGATACAGTGAGGTAGAAAGACATGTGAGGTACAGAGGCAGGTGAGGTACAGTGAGGTAGTGAGGCAGGTGAGGTAGAGAGGAAGGTGAGGTACAGTGAGGTAGAGAGACAGGTGAGGTACAGTGAGGTAGAGAGACAGGTGAGATACAGTGAGGTAGAG
>JBBPDB010000007.1:2408338-2420197 GCA_037974465.1 Brachypetersius altus
CACACACACACACACACACACACACACACACACACACACACACACACACACACACACACACATTCACCCTAACAGCACATGCAATGCCCTCAAAACTGTCTTCCTAATGTAAAAAGCGTTCTTTTGATTTTTGTTTTTTGTTTAAATATGCAAATGTGCAAAAGTGCATATCGTCTCATTTGCATATCTAAATGTAATTTATTTGCAAAAGCTCCAATATACGAAGCACACCCGTAAGAATGTCAGCGATCAGCTGGCAGAGATGCGCTCACCCGTAGCGTCTCGCCTTAATCATTATCCTTGGGGAGCCAAAGATACGGCAAGAATAAAACAAGAGCCGACCGGAATGATAATAATATAAATGCTCAAGTATTTATTCAGCATATTAATATTCATTCTGTGTTTAGTGTTTGCTTGTCTTGGGCTTTTTAGGGCGCCGGAATTGCTGTTAAAATAATCTTTAGCAGCGAAATCCTTTAGGTAGCGGTTTTAGGCCCCCATGAAAATGGTTTAAAGCCGTGTTTAGAATCCACAGGACTTCAGTCTCTTGTCTCTGGTGTTTCCCGAGTTACGTGTGAGAAAGTCCGGGTGGAGAGTCCACTGTGTTTGTTACTGATTGCACAAACTGGTTTCACAGCCTAATTTTAACTGCTGGATAAAATGAACTGACTGAGTTCTGACTGCAGCGCTCCATGAGTGATCACTGGTCAGTTTATCACACTTCTGTCTGTATCATCCACCACTGACGGGCTGACGTGTGTGTGTGTGTGTGTGTGTGTGTGTGTGTGTGTGTTGTCCTTAATCCATAAGTAGTTTAGATGTGTCTGACATTTGAGGGCGTACATCTCTCTCTCTCTCTGTATCTCTGTCTCTCTCTATTTCTCTCTTTTTTCATTTTGCTCTCATTCTCTACATTTCTCCCTTTATCTCCCGTTCCTCTCTCTCCTTCACCATCTTTATTTTTCTCTCTCTCTTCACATCCTTCTCTGTCTCTTACGCCCTTCTCTCTCCATCAGTCTCTTGCTCTTGAATTCTCTATATACTTTTTCTCTCTCCTTTTCTTTCTCTTTATTTCTCTCTCTTCAGCTCCCTCTCTGTCTCTTACTCTCTCTCTTCCACTCTCTCTCTTGCTCTCTTTCTCGCCTGTCCGACCTTTAGCCTGTTTTCTCTCTCTACATCACTCTTCCTCTCTTTTCTTCCTGATGCTTTTATTTCTCTTCTCTCTCTCTGTCTCACCCACTCGTTTTCTCTGCTGCTCTGTTTCTCTTGTAGGATTCCTTTCCTCCCCTCTTGATAATTATTCTTGGTCTCAGTCTCTTTCTCTATTTCTCTCTCTCTCCCTCTCTCTCTCTTCTTCAAACACACAGACCTGTGTTAGCTCTCTCGTAACCCCCCCCAAAAATGCTCTCTCTCTCTGTCTATCTCATTCTCTCTCTCTCTCTCTCTCTCTCTCTCTCTCTCTCTCTGTTATTGTAGTGGGCGGGCGAACGGGGGAGTGTTATTGGAGAGGGAGAGAAAAGCGAGTGAGTGTGAGGAGAGATGAAATGAAAGGCTGTAATAAAATCTCTTTATTTGAGATCGAAAAACGGCGGAGTGAGTCAAGCCTGCACATGAATAATGGCCGCGGTGATTGTATACCATTATAGCCATTATAAAACAACACAAAAGGAGGCTGTTAGTGCCACGTCGCCTCTCACAGCAATTAAGGGGCTTTCTCCCAGTACATTACGGCCGAGCATCCCAGTCGTGTCTCACCGACAGGGCTCAACACACCCCTTACGCTATGGGTGTCAGGTAAACCAGAATTTTGCCTTTGATACAATTACCATGTACGTCTGGTCAGTATATTGTGTCCTTACAGTTACTGCAGTATGTTTTTTTTTACTGGTAAATACTTTAGGAACGCACTGACAGATTCATAAAGTCTGAAATAACAGCACTACTCAAGTCAGACAACTGTAACACCTGAACATTAAACGTATGTAGTGTAGAACCACAAAAAGCCAGATAACCTAAAGGCGAAGAAGTAGATGTGACTTCACTATTGTTAACTACAAATCGATAAAAATGAGTTCTGCTAGGCCTGGGAGGCTGAGAAAGTGTGGACCCGATGCATTGAAATGACTTTACTTACGATTAATTGCATCCCAACAGGGCCGTCACTATGGGTTAGTAATGGAGTAATTTTGATTATTCATTTGAAGTGATCATACACATGCAGTTTTAACAGCATCCATTAAATTTACTTTATGTTCATGAAATGTGTAGATAGAAACACACTCATTTGTGAGGTCCTGCTGGTGTGAGTTTGCTCTCTTTCAAAAAGATGTTAGCCCACTTGCGCAGAAGACTAAGACCACTGAACACAGCTGTGCATTCCTTGTTTATCATTCAGATGACAAAGTAATCAGAAAGCCAATTAACTGAGATGGCTTGTATTGAAGGGCGGTAGACAAGAAGCCAATGCTGAAGAAAGACATACTTCAAAGCGTGCCTGGACTTTCCCAGAAAGCACCAGAATGCCCCAACTAAAATGTGGTCAAACTCCATCCAGAAGTGAAGTATGGTGGTGGCAGCATCATGTTGATGGGACTGAACTTCTTGTTCAAATTGAGGGACTGATGGATAGCGCAAAATACGAGGAGATACTGCAAGACTGCCTGCTTCAGTCTAACTTTCAACAGAACAGTGGGATGAGGCTAAACAACCCAAAAGTGTTGGAAAAACAAAAAATTCAAATGGTAAATAAATGTTTTCATAGTTTTGTAACAGATTTATTCTTTAAACCATGAGTATTCATATTCATTTATGCAATTGCAAATACACACAGTCCCAACCAGAACGGCAATATTACAAGAAATTAATTTCATTTGGTGTTTTGGTTTCGTTTTTCGGCCGAGTGTTTCCTCATTTTTCCTCAATTTTCAGTTTCAGCCAGAAAAAATCATTTCAGTGCATCCCTAATACAGATAGTTTATTACTTGTAGCTTCCATCAGAAACCTGGTTTGACTCAATCAGTCCCTCCTTAAATGAAATCAGGAGCTGCTGATGGAGTTTCACTAATTCAGACAACGGCTGCAGGAACTGAGGAGGAATCTGGAACTGAACCTGTGTTCTCCTTTTACAAACAAAACAAATCTTGATGCTTTTTTGCTGCCTCCTTGTTTGTTTGTATGTATTCTAAATGTTAACCTTGGAGTAAATATTAGAAGAATTGTTACTGGAGTATTTTAAATATTAGAGCAATTAAAGCATTTGAAGTGCAGTCTTTAAATGTTAAGTATTTAAGTATTTAAGAAAGAATTCATATGTAAAAGTGGGAGTAAGAGTTTAAAAGTTTAGCGTGGGTACATGTATTACCCCATGTGTGTGTGTGGTGTTTTCTTTATGTGGTGATTTTAATGTAAAGGGTCCTGTAAGCCGGATTAGAGAACTGAATTGTTTTGCCATCGTTTGGAAGAGGCACTGATACATCATGCTGTATTAATGCACACCATGAGAGGTGAAATGCAAGAAAGAAGAGAGAGAGAGAGAGAGATAGAGAGAGAGAGAGGAAAAGAGAGTGATGGCTATTAAAGGGATGTAGCAAGGGTCTTCTTTCACACTTGTCTCGGCCGCGACTACCAGAGTGACCTCAAGTATTGATTATTGATAATCGTCCACCCACACACGCTTACCCTCCCACACACACTCCAGCTCCTGATGAGCGCTTTTATTCTTCCTCTAGAGCTGAAGATGATGGGGTGTGTGTGTGTGTTTGTGTGTGTGTGTGTGTCAGCTGCTTTTGAGGGGAGGGAGACAGGAAATTCCTGTTGAGACGGCTCAATGTCTGCAAGAATATCTTCACCCCCCTCTCTCGCTTGCTCTCTCTCTCGCTCTCTCTCTCTCCTACATTAGATCAGATGATGGTGGGAGTGCAGGTTGATGCATTGAATTGCACTGAAAGATGTATTGAATTTGCTCTATTCAAATTTGCACATGAATACAGTATGTAACATCAACACGACCACCGTCTTTCAAAAGACTCACCTTTTCTTATAATGGGAAATGTTGTGCCCATTAAAGCTTTATTTTAAGGGTTTTTCTAGGTATTCTGTTACTCTGTGCTTATGGTTAGTTAAATATTTGTATCCACCTCTCTTATTGAGCACAGTATTTTGTATATATAGGAGAGTGTACTGAGTATAGTACAGTATAGTTTGACTATATGTTTATATTATCTATTTTTCTTGTCTTTGTGACTCTGTTTGTCTGTGCAGTTGTAGAATACGCAATTTCCTCCAGGATCAATAAAGCTTTCTAATTTTAATTCTGGATGAAGAGCAACATTGGTCATTTATGATTCTTGGTTGGCTCTGAGTTTGTGATAATGTACTGGAATCAACTCGACCCCTTAAACAAATAGAAGTAGACAAAATCTATGCTTCTGCTTGACACAGTCCAATTTTCTTTGGGGATTGTTCACAGTTTTCTCCTCAGTTAAGTCAATCAGTTCCCCTCGCTTGCAAAGATTCCCCCGTTAAATGATACCAACAATGCTAGGAGGGTGAAGGCGAGCACAAGCTTCACTAAATTCACGTGAAGCATCTTTCAGAGCTGCCACTAAATATCTGTAGTGTCTAAATATAGTTGAAAGATTAGTTACTCTTTAACTATTAATTATTGTTTTCTAATATTCTGTCAGACATGAATAGTCACATATCTTAAGCCTATTATTAACAGCTATTACTTTCGATTGTGACAAATATTGTAAGAGGTTATTAAGGTTGTTGTTGTTGCAAAAGGCCCATCACTCATAAAGGAATCCCATGATTGTTTTTGGCAATTAGTCAAGTGATCACAAACATACGCATTTCCACCAACATTTTATTGCACTGTCCTGCTGCTGGGTTTCCTCTCTTTCAGTGGCGCAAAAAACTACTCATAATAGCTCCCCCTTATGGAGAATTTTCACACTTGTAACCTGTTGTAACCAAATGTAACCAGGCTAAGATCCGCCATCAGCCACACTTGATGCTACACTTACACATCAAGACTACCAAACTGAAAAGGGCACCCTGAGGAAGTGCGTCACCTGTTTGACCTCAGTTTTAGTTTTCAGGCTGTAGAAGCAAGTTCGTGATTAGAGCATCCCCACTCGTTATACACAGTACTGTGGACAGTATGTACATTTGATTACCTTTTTCTCTGTGTGCGCCCAGACAAATGAATAAATAGTATTTAGCTCTTTGTGAGGACCTAATGTCTCCAGTATGAAAAAAAATGTATTTAGTTTTGTGGTTATAAAATAGATATATATTTTACAAGCTGCTATTATAAAACATAACGAGTTAAAAGGTGAATACGAAGCTAAAAGATTTAGCCTTCCAGTAATGCTACATTTATCTCCAGTAATACAAAACAAATGCAAATGCCCCCACAAAGATAGGAATACAGACACATCTGTGTGTACGTGTGTATTCCTCAGGAGATCCCTGCTTCATTCACACTCCCGGCACATCCCTCCTTCCCAAAATAGACAGATAACACCAGTAGAAGTGAGGGAGACGGGAAAGAACGCAGGACGAGGTGCAGAGAGAGTGAATCACGAAGTGATATTGTTATCGCGTGTGTGAGTATATGTGTGTATGAAAACCCCCTCGCGTTGGAATCTCCAGTGTTTTGGCGCCTTCTTTGTTGCAACCAAACCTCATCATTTATTAAAGGGGCCACATTCTGGTACTTGAGTGAGTTTATAAAAGGCTGATATGAAAAGATCACAAGTGTGCATGTGTAAATATCTCCATTCATGTAGTTTGTAATACAGACCCTTTCTTTATGGAAGTCATTTTGCTTTGCTTTGCAGTTTGACACCTATAACCGGATCCATACCCAGTTACAGTAGTGTGTGTTCAGATTCTTTTAATGATGAAGAAAAACGATTGTCTGAGCTAATGCCGCCCCTTGCAGGGAATTTGGAAAAAAGGTCGTATTATACTTAACCCCCCAATTAACATTGACATAACCTTGACATAACATTGTCCATGCGAGGTTAGATGCCATACGTTGTCATGACAGGTTGTGTCATTAATATAACAGTGTCATGTTACCATCACTGGCATTTTTCATGGCTCATATTGTCATAAATAATGTAAAAATAAAGGATTATGTTGTTTCTATCGCTGTGCAACACTTTACAATTTGCCCGCACCAGTGCTGCCTGCTCAAAAAGCTTATGTACAGTAAGGATGTTGAAAGTAATCACATAATTGATGCATCGCGATACAGACGTGGATGATTCTGCATCCATGCAAAGGTACATAATCGATTATATCATAATGGCATTGCTTGGTTTTAAAAAGCACCAAGAGAGCATAAGCTGTGGGCTTTGTAGATTTCTCACTCAGAGACTTTTAAGATTAGCTTTTCCTCCAAACCCGCTTTGTGTTTGTGTGTGTGTTTGTGTTTAGACGGGGCAGACCGAACACTAGCCCGCTTCAATGCTTTGAGTCTGTTGGTCGCATGAAAAAGCGTCACGCCGCACAGCGCTCAAATTTTACCGCAATTCGCACACAAGGCCATCAAGCAAGCCATAGAAAATCGGTTTCAGAGCAAAGTGCGGCGCATGCCACGTTGTCACGCAATAAAAGGTTTCCCCCACAACCCGCAGAAGTGCACCACAACCTGGTCACTGCAGAAAGGTCCACTCTCCAACCAATTAGTGTTTACATTTTCCGTTTACGTTGTATTTGTATTTCTATATGCTTGTGCAGTATTTGAAAAAAGATTGTGAAGCGGGAACAGCTCTGCGCTGGAGCAAGAGGGGCGAACAAACGTTGAGAAAGAAAATAATAGATTACAGGATTGCTCTTACACTCTTACACTTAACAACTTTAGTAACAACGACTGCACCCATACACTTTCCATTATTGGAGATCAGTCTTTCATGTTGCAGTGGCCCACTCTTCTTTGCAGAATTGCTTTACTGGAACATGAGCTGCCCCATTAAGGTTCCAGCACAGCATCTTAATGGGGTTCAGGTCAGGACTTTGACCAGGCCAGTCTGTTTTGTTTCTGACATTTAGAGGTGGACTTGCTCTTGTGCTTTAGGTCATGGTCTTGTTGCTTGACCCAACTGAACAGACTGAACCGGTGGTCCTCCTGCATGATTCTTTTAACAGCGGCAATCCAACCCTGAAGTATCTCCTCACTGTCATGCTACCACCACCATGTTTTGACTGTGTTTTATGGTTGAATGCTGCGTTAACCTCAGACGCTTTTTATAATTGACTCATCAGTCCACAGAAATGTATTCTAAAAGGCGTGGGGGTCTTCTTGTCAGTCGTTGCTTTCTCAATTCGAAACTTTCACCCCTGAAAGTCAACAATCCCTACTAGGTTGAATAGCCTGTCCAAAATGGCCCATCTCACCTTTTGTTTTTCAACTTTCCTTTTATTGTTTTGATTGTTCTTGTGAGTAAAACAATTGATTATCTTGAATGCCGAACGATTCAAAGCTATATCAAGTATCAAGTTGATCTTACTTGACTCATTGTTTTAATTCAGTGTATTTTACTTTGACCTAATGTTTTTTCCATGTTCTCTCTACACAAAATAGAAAATTACCGAAAACCCTGAGATAAAGACACAATTGGTTTTAAAGTTGACAACCTAAAGTAAGTGGTATTGTGACGTATTTGTGAGATATGACAATAAGTTACTCCTCCCACTATGCACCAGTGCTGCTGTTAGCTAGCTTTGCATAATCGTTTATTTGGAATGATTTGTTCACACTGCCCGAGATACCAAGATATAACTCCAAATATATAAATGTATAGTAATTAATGCCTCATTCATGGTAGTTCTGTGAGTATTTTGAATATAATGGAAGTTAGGTTTGTGATTGAATATTTAAAATACCATGGCTGCTTATATTGGACCAGTAATGCTCCACATATACTCATAAGTACATAATATGGTTGATTCTGGAAACACCAAATTTTGCATCTTTAGTTTTGTGCTGGTTAATAGTCATCCAATTTGTTTCTATAAAAACGACCGCAAAACTGCTCTCAACCTTTATCCACTGCAGCCTTTTTAGGCCTGTTTTTTCAAACACCTTCAGGAAAATCCGTTATTGTGTCGACAACTATCATAAATACTAAGGATTTTCAAATATTCAAATAGTCAGTAAATGCACAAGAGATAAAACAGCAGAAGACTATAAGTTCAGGTAGAACAAGAAACTGAAGAAAACACTAAAGCAGCAGTAATTTATAGGACAAGACAACATACAGTGCGGTCGGCAGGAGAATCAACAGCACCAGTGTGAGTGACTACTGTATTTTGATATACTGCATTCTAGCATCAGTCATTCTATGTATAATGCAAAGACAGAGATACACAGCAATACATAACTGTGCAAACGTAGCAATAGGATTAGAACAAATATAAGAGCATGTCCACAAGTCTGATTGACCTGAAGAGCTGGGTGTGGGTTGGGAGAACAGATTGGAGGGTGTGTTAATGGAAACCTTTGGGCGGCTATTGGTTTCTAGTGTTTGCCTCTTAGTAGTGCTGAACTACAGAAAAGCTGGACGTGGCTGAGTGACTACATCTGGAAAATTGTGTACATTTATTCACCGTATATATGCACAAAGCATGTTACTGAAAAATATCCCAACAGCTCATGACCTACTGTTAAATAAGCACTCACACTTATGCAAGGACACACACTCTGCACGGATAAGCTCAATTACTCTCTGACTGACGTGTACGCGCACAGTTGATTGCACTCCGACATACACCATTACACTCCTAAAAACCCAATTAGAGAGGGGAGGGCACACACACATGTGATCACATAGACACACACACACACATACACATACACACAAACACACACATGCACAAACACACAAGCAAAGCTTTCATATAAAGTGAAGTCCCTTAAAATCGATGCACCACCACCCCCTTGCTCCTTTGAAGTTGTTGTGGTGAGGTTAGACCCGCAGGCTTGCATACACCCAGCTGCAGCAAGGGCCCGGCACTCAGGGACCGACAGGTGGTCCGTAGGAGCAGCTGCACATTCTCACACACATCCCCACCGCCTCACTGATATGGCCACATCCCCAAGGCAGCCATGCCTGTGTGAAAATGACGTATCGATTCAGCAGAGAGTGACACATGACTCTGTCAGATGTTTGGCCTTGTTATTGCGGGAGTGGGAGGGCTAGGCAGGCATGCAGTCGATCAGCCAAGACGTGTTTGGCGTCTGAAGTTCGCTTTTTCAGTTAGAGCTGCAAGACGCCTCTAGCTTCAGGCTTCAAGTCCGACGACAGTGAGTTGTAGAGTGTCTGAAACCACGTAAGTGAGTCTAATTGAGGTTCATGTACAACACTAGAAGACCATAGTCACACAAATTCTTCCGAGAACACAACACTGTAAGCATCAATGCAAACTGTTAAAAGCCATTTTTAAACTGAAAGTGACAATCTGGTCATATGTGAACACACCACAGCACACAGTGTGAACAGCACGAAATACTTCCTCAGCACACAGACACACACACACACACACATGCACACACACTACATACATACCCACTTTTGATCTCCAGAGTGTCTCTGGAAGGTAGATAGAGCTGGACAGAGAGTATAAACTGCATCCTTTAGCTTGAGTGAGTAAAGTGAACACATTGTCCAGTAATGGCCAATTACAGGGCCATGCGAACATGCTGATGTGTTCTTTTCTCACTTTTTTATGACCAAAAGAGTACTTTATTGCACAGTTGCAGTTCCTAGGATATTTGAAAAAAATGAACAGCGCATGACCATCAGTGATTGTGTGTAGATCTTCTGCTGTGTAAAGCCACAGGGTCTGAGCTGGTACAACGCAGTCGGCCTTACACTCTCTTTATCAAAACTACTGTAATCAACTTACTGTAATTAGATTAATGATGGTGGGCTTTTATTGTTGTTGTGTAATCAATTTAAATGTTTTTCAGATTGATGATGTGGACAGTATATCCATACATCATCATTATAATGCTAAAAAATTGCTTTTCTGGTAGCGGAGTGGCACAATATGATGCATGTCATATAACCTAGACAATGACAGTGAATTTAACTGAAACCGAACTGGATTCTAATAAATATCAGCAACATGTGACACAATCACTGAAGAAACTGAATCTGAAAAGGCATTGGGCTCTACAACAAGACGGTGATTGAAGAAATAAATCAATATATTCTTGAACTCAAGAATATGCAAGATGGCCCAAAAATAGTAGAACTAGAAGTGTGCAAGGAAAACTGGGTGAAAATTCCCCAAAATAGTAAAAAAAATAATAGTCATTTTGATTGAATTACGATTTTGAGTCGAAAATGTGCACTACATATTAGGACCTCTCAATAATGGCAAAAAAAATCATGATAATGATTATTAGGGCAACTGGATGGTCTAGTGGTTAGGGTGCTGGCCCTACAATCAGAGGGTTGGGGTTTGAATCCCACCTGCTAGTGCCACTGCTGAGGTACGCATGAGTAGGGTACCCCCCCCCCGGCAGGCGCCTCGTTGGTGGCAGCCCACTGCTTCACTCAGAGAAAGAATTTCACTGTGTGTTGTATTTGCTTCTAGCTAAAGGCCTTTCCAGTTGTATTTTCCTCTTTTCCCTGCTTATATTGTCACTTATGAAACAAGATCTGCATTTGCTTTGCAGGGAAAAATCATGTCCTTAATTGTTGGTTAGTGATTTTGTTCTTTGTCATTTTGGCTCATGTCTGGTGGTTCCTTTATCATGAAAGATAAAGCTGAAGTTCAGAAATGCAGTTCAATGAGCAAGTGTAAGTATCTTACTTGCTTAGGTGGTGTATAACATGTTATCAGTGTTGTTTTTTTAATTCCATATGCTTGTCTGTTGCTTCGTGTTTCCTGCTTGAGCATTAAAGCCACCGATCCCAGCTTCAGCAATCAACAGCATTAAAACAAGAGGAAGTAATTACATTAGAATCACAGATGACTCCTTGAGTGTGTTTGCATGTCAGTGTCTGTATAGCCGGCAGTAGATGAGTGTGTGTGTGTGTGTGTGTGCGCGCGCAATCACAGATGAGTAGGCAGTGTGGATTCAGATGTCAGAGCAGATTCACCACTGCAGGAGAAAAGCGTCGAGGAAAGACTGAGGAATGCAAATGAGCCGAACGGCGTGAGAAAGGGAAGCGAGACGCGAGGAGAGATGGTGCATGTGTCTCTGTCGTCTTGGGGCGAATAGATTGAGCTCCGGAGGCCTATTAGCTCTGTATGGTGTCCATCAAAGTCTGGATCAATAACCACTAATCTATCCATGACTTCCTCTCAAACATGCATAAACACACGTACACGGAATGCACTCATGCAGACATGTTCTTCCTGGTGCCTGTTGTGTTCACATCTAATTACACAAAACGGGGCGAGACAATTGCTATAAAAGTTTGATCTAAGAGGGATGCGTCCGTAATGGCTGCGGGATCAAAGGGTGCACTATTATTATTATACTCTTATTATATTTATATTCAGCACCCAGGCAATGGCCTGAAACCCTAGAGTGAGCAACTGACAAGAGCCTAATCAACCATTCGAGAAATTGCAGTAACCACCCCACAATACCTTTGCTACCATCTGAAATAGCATAGCATGCCTTTGCCAATCTAAACCCAAGCAAGCACTAGCAATATCATAACAACTTAGGAACAACCACACAGACTACTATGGCAACAAACTATCAACACTCTTGCAAATAATATAGCAGCTGCTTTGGGATGTCACACCGGTGTATGTATGAGAAAGGGGGCAGGACGCCGAACTGAGCAGACACAGCAGCTTTAATATGGTTTCACACAAAAA
>JBBPDB010000007.1:2424166-2437809 GCA_037974465.1 Brachypetersius altus
CTTGCGCTTTTTGGTCCCTCTGTGATTCCGTATTACTTCAATCACGTCTTCTCCGTCGTACCGTGTATTCTCTGAAAGACTTCATGTACCAAATTGTGACCCATGTACCGTTACAGCCCTAATACATTCCTAGGCAAATCCATTTTAATTTGTAGATGTGAGAGATTTTCGATATAAAGGGAAGGGATGGGCAAATTAACGCGCCGACAATTATTTTATTGCACATTAAGGCAGGTTTTTAAAAATCTTTTTGTTATTGTTCATATAGAAGTACTTTTGAATGAATGATTTAATTTTGTAATCGTTGCCCAGCATTATTAAACAGATTATTAATCTTGCACAAATATTTACATCAACTAAAGTTACAATGAGGCCATGCCTTACTCTTCCGGCTCCAAACGGTAATTGTCACGGGCGTCGCGACGGTTGCCACGCCGTGATTTACCCCATTGACAACATGCAGGCAGGCAGGCAGGCATCCATAACTGTGGTTTCTTTATTAAAGCAAAACAGAAACAGAAAACAGACCTGGCTCGAGGGCCGATGCTTTTACAAACAGAAATGTGAACTACACAAGGCGATGGACCGACAACCAAGGCCCACATGGACAGAACTTAAATACAAAACAGACACAGACAGAAAACCAATCAAAGAGCATAATCACTTTAACTGAACACAAGACACCTGAAACTCTGAAACAAGACACAAACATGGACAAAATATCAAAACTAAACCTAAACAGTGGCTCCTACCGGCCACTGGCCGAGACATGACAATAATAAACTTTAGCTATAGTAAAACCAGGCGGGAATATGTGAGGGTCCATAAGGCCTTTGGAGAAAAGCTAATTATATTTTGTAATTAAAAACATGGATCTGTAATGCGTTTGTTTTGCGCCTTAATAATAAGGTCAGATCCAAATGTTCCTTCAGATCCCAAAAGCAATATGATGGATGTACAGCTGACATGTGGCATGATGCTTTTTTTGTCACTCTGAACATGCAGCACATACTCCTGCTTTTATGGGCATGCCTGAAATAGGGTTCCTCTTATAATTGCTGGAACGTTAGGTTTGTACTCACTTCAGGTGAGACTGAAGATAGCTTCAGCGTTTTCCGTTCCATAACTGCTGCTCCATTTAGGGTGGAACAGAAAATCTGAGCTTTTTAGATCTCCTTCCACTAACTGAAGATAAGCTGTGCAGAAGGTTGACAGATTAAACACATAAGTGAATGATACAAAAAACATCAGCCTTGCCGAGCCGGTGCTAAACCTTAACTACCAAATAGAAACATTTTGGACCTCACTCAGCTTCCAACTCAAGACATTTATGCTGTGTACAAGTTGTTTTGAAGATACAATTAGCTCCAGGACATAAGCAAAACCATGCTGTCCCTGAAGACCTCTTTAGTTTGCTGTTCTGTAGCTAAATATGCAGAGTGCTTCTATTCTGTTGGCTGGGATGTTGGCTGTAAATACAGCTATTTAAAGCCATAGAGGATTGGTTTGGCCTTCAGGTGCTGGTTGGAATCCTAGTTTAACAGATTAGCCACATGCATAATTAGAAAAGGGTGGGAATCATTCAATCATATTTTGGTTCCAATGAGCAGGAAAATGTTACTCTCAGTCTTCTGGAAGTTGTAGATCACAGCTAATGAGTTTGAGGAGTAGCTCTGTGCCGGGCCTCTATACTGTAAAAATGCTACCAAGTTCAAATATAAGTTCTAGGTTTTATAGGTCTTCTTCGAAGCCTCTGACATATCATGGAATGTCTTGTACAGATTCAAATGTCTGTGTTCAATTTTGAACTGGTCAAAATGTTCACTTGAACTGCCATTAGCTTGATGCTAGCATACTTTTACGGTCCCTTAAGGATGCAAGCAGAAAGGAACTTTACAGTAGAGGTGATTTCCTTGTTCACTGCTAACGTTTTGGCATTTATTTTGGCACTCTGGCTGTAATGGTTATGCCATTGAACACTCATCCGAAATGTGTTCGCTGGATACACACCACTAAATGATGAAAATAGCTGACATTTCAGGTTCATCCTTTTTACAACACCAACACAAAAGCAGAGAAGCAGAACCTGAATAGAAGACAGACGTTTTTTTATGGTCGATGCGAACCACCCAGCAGATAAACTACAGTGTACTTTATGCAGTGAAGTCTCACATTTTGAACGCAGTTGTTTTATTGTAAGGTGTGGAACCATTCGTTTAGTGCTAAAAGAGTGTCATTTAAGCATAAAAGAACAAAATGCCTAGCGTACGCTGTTCTTCCAATACAAACCTTCATGTGGGCATCACAGACAATATTCTTGTCCAAACAACAAACTTCTGACACGTTGTTACATAATATTTCTGTTTAAAAAGCTGTATTGTTTCAGTGATAGTATGCAAATTGTACCCAGCAAATGTTTGTCATTCATTTGTCAGGAAAACCCTAACGTGAATCTCAGACCCTGCTTAAATTCGGTTTATTTTTATGTATCGGGAGACATTCAAACAGTGCAGTTAAATGTAAATACTGTAATAAAAGGCCGAAACACCCAATGCCCCCGGGGTACACAACTGACGATGTGTCATACTAGAGGTAGAGCACTGCCAGATGAAAACTCACCTTCCTTCCTCACCTAACCTAAGAGGAAATCACCATACAGTGCTGGTTTTTAACGCATTATTTACTTAACGCCGACAATTATTTTATCGCACGTTAACGCAGGTTTTTTAAATCCTTTTCATATATATATAGAGATATATTGTCGATATTTGTAATGTGTATGATGCAGATTAGTTCTAAATGTCACTTGGTTTTTATATTTTTGTTTTTTGTATTTGATAATATTGTGATATTTTACATATTGGTAAAATTACATAGGCAGGGTCGGCTTGGCCAGATAGGCGAACTAGGCAGTCATCTAGGGCAGTGGCCCCCAACCCCCGGGCCGTTTCCTTTGAAAAGCCCCACCCCCCCGGGAATGTTTTTCATGTTATCAGTATTAACTGTCATATTAAGCCTATCATTGGTTCATGATTTTGTATCGATTTTGTATCGATTGTATCTCAAACAGCCTTTGAGAATCTCTGTGGTATCAACAAATTCTGAGCGCTAGCCAAGCTTCTGTTGTGTCCTGTAAAAAATACAACTGCTGCTTGTATTAGTATTATTGTAAGTCTAATAGTATGGTATAGTATCATTAAACAAAATAATAAAGAAAACAGCAAGGTTTGATCCACAGCCATCGGGGGCTGGAAGTCCAAACAAGCTGAGCAGGCCTCGCATGCTGTAGGTGGGTGGGATGGTCCTCCGTCTCCCCCCACCATTCAGCATGATGTTTTTCAGCTCATCTGTTAGCTGACATTACTTAGGGTTCTCATGCAAGCATGTTGAAGCAGGATTAGCATCAATATGAAAAGATGCAGCAAAGCTTGGATAAAATGCATGCTAGCCTTCGCCCTTCCAGGTGAGTTATCAGATAGCAGTATCTGCATTCACCAGGTTTGGAAAAAACGACATTTGCCCTCCCAAATTCAAAATACATGATCAGAAAGGGGTTTCCTTGTCTTTGGTCAGTCTTGCTCTATGGTCTTGTTTACAACAGATGTACTGATGGTAAAATTGTGCGTTTTGGCAGGAGTGGTTTCAGAATGAATCTTGTCCATCTGGGATCAGCGGCCTGGTCTAACTGGCCTGGTTTGTTTTCAGACCACCATTTGAATGAAACTCGTTTTATACAAAACTAAAGTAAAGTGCTCCCTTGTAGTTATGCGTGAACAGACCACACAGTGTGAACAATGTGAAGTTCTTTCTCTGCATTTAAGCCATTTACCAAGTGAACTGGGGGGTGCCACCAGCAGGCAATGCCCTGAACAAGGTATCGTCCCCACACTGCTCTTCTGGAGTGTCTTCTTGGTGGCATCCCACTGCCTCACTCGCCCAGCCAATCGAAACAGAGTTGGGTTCCTCGAACCCAGAGTGGCATTAACGCAGATGAACCAAGCGACGCCAGCGTTATCTTTTCTTTGTGCTGGCAGGGCACCCTGGAATGGGTTCACCCTGAGATAGGGGCCCAAGCCATGGAAGGCGCCGTGGTTCTGGCGGCATCTGGTGAACTTTCGCTGGCCCTCGAGAATCCGGGGGAGAGGGTGCCCTGATCCGCAGCAGATCTCCAAAGTGAACAGCCTCTGACATGTTGGAAAAATGTAGGCAAAGGAAGTCGGCAAGTCAGATCCGTAATTGACTCTAAGGGCTGGGTTTATGTCATAGATTTGTTAAACCAAAAAAAAAAAAAAGTGGTGTAAGAAGCCCAATCACGCTTCTATGTGTGAGAGTGTGCGGGTGGGTGGCAGGGGTGTGTGTGAGGGTGGGGGTGATTGGCAGGGAGAGTGTGAGGGTGGGGCTGCCCGTAAGAGTTGCTGATGACTGAGGCATGGCGAAGTGCTGTAAATTAATAAATTCTGCCTGGAACAGACAGTGCCTGAACAAATCTGGAGCTGACCTTTCATTTCTATGTTTGTGGATATGTACTGTAAAACAGAGAGACGTTTTTAATGATTATATATCATACTGGCTACTTAAAATACTAGAAAAGAACAAGTAATGCAAAAACAAGAAAATACCCTCTCGGCTCTAAGCGTTAAAGACCCTGAGTAAGAGCATCTGCTGCATGTCAGCGTAGCCCAGGTGGTTCTATAGTCACAACAGAGCCATGAAACAGACCTAACGCGGAAAAATCGCCTCATTTAGGAGCACGGCACTGGAGGCACTAACGACAAAAGTCAGGAAAACAAGACGGAAGGGGAGATTACTTTTATGGCCGCTGTGCTTCCAGAAGGTGGAGTGCGGTGAGCTCCCAGGAGCAGCGGTGCTCCTGCACCCGGCTGTAGAATAATGGCTTCTGTACAAAGCTTTAAATTAGACCCACAGGTGGCCATTCTAATATTATCTGCAGTTCAACTGGAAAGCTTTGGGCAGGAAATGATATATCACCTTTGCTTCTGTCCGATGGAAAGAGGGGGAGAGAGAGATGCTAGATGACCCAATCTGTGTGTGTGTGTGTGTGTGTGTGTGTGTGTGTGTGTGATTTATTTGAACTCCTGCTGATATGTGGTGCAGACATCACCATTGCGTTTATCAAGACGAGACCGGAGCAATCATGCCAACTATTAGAGAAACCGCAGGACACTGCGTGTGTGTGTGTATGTGTGTGTGTGTGTGGGTGTGAGTGGGTGGGTGTGGAAGACATATGTCTACATGACTAATGGTGTGTTTGTGTGTGTGTGATGTGTTTTGCAGAGTTCCATGTACTCTCTGGCGCTGAAATGTCTTATCAGCCTCTCCACCATCATCCTCCTCGGCCTCATCATTGCTTACCATGCTCGAGAGGTGCAGGTAAAAACACACACACACACACACACACACATACACACATGCACACAGGACACACGCAGTTTATGTGTCCAAAAATACAGCTGTCTCAATAAGTCAGTGCAATGTTACCCAGAATGATAGTGTTTTTTTAACGCACCATATTGTGGAAAATCAAACTTTCCTCGCTTTTTAAATAGAAACACACAAATGGAATACATAAACACTGTTATGTACTTGGTGCAGGCGGAAGGCATCAGTCAGATTGCCACGTCACTTTACCTTTAAAAAGCACAGCGGAATGTGGTGGATAGCTGTTAAAATGTATTTATATTTAACTTGTCCCTCAACACTCCCGACCTGGTGTGTTTAAACACTCATTTGTATCGACTGGTCAAGTAGCCCACATGAAAACGTAGTTCTAATAATGAACGTGTTAAATGACATGGTTATTTATTTTTTTATTTAGTGCTTTAATTATATTTAATAGCACATGAAAAGACCAGTTGTACTCTATAATGAAATTTTATTGTCATTTCATTTATATACATAACAAAAAAAACATTAGCCTGCTTCTAGCACGCACCCATGTCCATAACCACACATTTCTAAAACGTATTGCTTATTGTTTAATAAAACGCCATTGACTTTAGAAGTGTCTGTTGTTGGTTAGTTGCGTAAAGTCATTTGGCTGCCTTAAATTATCCACACGCCGACAGAATGCCCAGACACACCTCAAGTCAATTTGTTTTGAAAATGAGGAATGTGCTTCTATGGAATTAGAGCCCAGTTGTTGATGCCCAGTTTGTATTAGATGCACTAGAACCCCTCATCAGTGGTCAATTTCTGTCCAAGGAACCACTCTGGTGTGGATTTCTTCTGGTGGTGGACCTAGCAGTGATGCTGACGTGTAAAAACCAAAGCCCATACACTTGTACCAATGCCACACACTACTATGCCACTGGTCAATGTATTCAGGGATCCTGTGGTGACCATCCATAATTTTAGTGGTTGGGATGAATACACAGAAAAGTTGTCAACCGCCATAAAAAGAAGAAGTAGAAGAACACGCTGCTGCATGTAGCATGACTGCTCCATGTCTTGTCCTTGTATTTTAGTGTTTTAACCCCCCCACCCCAATTTTCAACAGTTATCTCAGTTTATTTAGTATTAGTAAACTAATGTGGGTAGTTTACTTATAAACATGTGGGTAGAGAGAGTTATTTCACTGTTTATTTTGTGTACGAGACTTATCACGCTGCTAATGCTAACCGCTAATGCTTTTTTTAAGCAATAACGTTTTCTGATTCCGATTTATTTATTTACCTTTACATTTTCTTTAAGGGTAATGCATTAAACTGGGTTTAACATGAAATTATTATGGGCCATATTTAGGGTTTACACTATAAAAATAGGCATTTTTTTTAATCAAAACACAACAATGTGGTTATTCACTATAGGCGGGTGCTCTTGGAACGTAACCGTAGCGAAAAACGTGGGATTACTGTGTATACAGAACACATTAAAACAAAATACATTCCTTCAGGACCAAAAACAGTGACATCTCAAAACTAAACAAGTGCAGGACAGGAATGAACAGACTGTAAAAAGAGCAGGAGAGAGAGTGTAAGAAAAACAAGAGCTACAATATAACAGGACAAGACCACATTAAGTTAAGTCGACATTTGAATGAATAGTGTGTTATGACCGATACTGTATTCTAGCAGCCCAGATGTTAAAGTGTGAAATATAGACATAGACAGCAGTAAATATAATTGTGCAAATTTAGCAGCAGCAGGACAGAGAATGTGCAGTATATAATAAATAAAGGGCATTTACAGTGTCAGTTGGGGTGTAATATAGTGTTGTGTCAAGTGTCCATTTGAACCCACCACAGCACACAGTGGGAACAGTGTGAAATTCTTTCTCTGCATTTAATCCATTCACCAAATGAAGGAGTGGGCAGCCAGGAACACAGCGCCTGGGGAGCAGTGTGTGGGGACGGTACCTTGCTCAAGGGTGCCTCAGTAGTAAAACTAGCAGTCATGGGATTCAAACCCATGACTTTCTGATCGCAGGGGCAGCTCCCTAAACGCCAGGCCACCAGCTGCCCCAGTATCGTGGCTTATATAGGTATCATGTAGCTAGCTATGAGTGTCCTGAAAAACAGCAGAACAGCAGACAGAGAAGTCAACGAACCTATTTAGTGGAACCCCTTGTTGAACTCCTCACTGCACGGCAGACAGCGCGGGGACCACGCAAGGGTAAAAAAAACTCTCTCTCTCTCTCTCTCTCTCTCTCTCTTTTTTTGGCAGGAATTTTTTCCCTGAGTCACGCTGCCTTTGCTCTCAGTAGTAGTGAAGGGGCTGTTGAGTCATGCTGTTTTGGGGCTTTTGCCTTCAGCGAAGTTCCAGTCACTTTCACTGAACGTTAGCGCTATGCTAATAGGAGCGCTGGCTCTGAAAAGGCCGTGTTGAGAGGAAAGACATGAAGACAGTGGCTTACTGCACACGCACTTACACTCACACACACACACACACACATACACACACTCTGTTTCCCGCCCATACACACACATGCTACATCGGTTAGTGCTTATTGTGCAGATGTTTTCATTGATAAAGGACACTTATGCCCCTTCCTCCAGATAAAATGTCACATATTCACAGATGACTCACAGCCTTTCACACACAGACATTCAAGACACAAACATGGCAATGACGTACAGCCAAGGGAGGGAGAGAGAAAACGAGAGAGAGAGAGAGAGAGAGAGAGAGAGAGAGAGAGAGAGAGAGAGAGAGAGAGAGATCAGAATCTCCACGCTCCTCCCCTTTTTATCCTGAAGTACAGTTTTTGATGGAGCAATATTTACCCTCTGTCTCTTCTGTAACCCAGTTTAGCCAGGTCTGAATGGCACAATAAACTATTAGCCTAATAAAGTGGAATGAAGAAGAAAGCAGACCATGATATATTCCATCTATTCTTTCCATTTTTCATGCAGTGGCAAGCCCAGAATTCAGGGGGCCTCAGGCAAAGAAGGCCCCCCCCACCAATTCCTAACATCATTTATTAAACAAAATAGTATTTTATAAAGTAATAAATAACACCCTGCGCGCGCACACACACACACACACACACACACACTCACACACATCTGAGAATTTGAACAGCAAAGGACATGGCAATAGGTGACATCAGAATTTTTGAAATTGTCTAGTTTTGGGCTGTTTGTTTATTATAGATGCACTTACCACAGTTCTGGTGTCAGTCTTCCTCCTTTTCCTGTTATTTCTTTTGTATCTGGTGACCCGGTTGCTTCACCGCAAAATCCTCATATCTCTATACTCTATACTATCTCTATACTTTTTTTACAACCTCTTATGTCCCTCTGGGATTTTACATATGTTTAACTTATGCAAAGTATTAAAAAGAGACCTGGTAGTTACAGCCAGTACCGAAGTACACAAAACATCTTTTATAAGTGATTTTGGCCAAATGTATTCAATTCAGCTACAATAATGTGTGTAAACTGTGTAAGTAGGACAAAACACATTCAATGCCTCATGCCCATTGGCCCCAGGATTGGCTTTTATTCTTATTAAACATTGGGAAGCTGAGCAACTATAAAAGAAAATATGTCATATAAAACACATTTCCTTTATAACTTTGAATAAATGTAGTGCATCTTATTAACTGATTGTGTGGTGATGGAGATTCAAATTCCAGACTGTCCTTTAACTTTAAATACACTCATTAACTGTTCCATTCCATTGGCCCTCATGTAACTCGTAAATAACACTGGTCTGGTGATCCGTGACTGATGATAATTAAAATTATATTAGGTGGCTTTTATAGGTCAGTAGTGATGAATACAAAATGACATTTTCTGGCTAATAAAGGCACTCAAATGGTGAACGTACTTCATGTTATTTTTGTTAGCAAAGAATATTAAGTGTATTTTTAGTACATATTATGGGAGTAACATGCAAATGTAGTAAATCTCAGTGTGTGCAAAAACATTTGACTGGTAGTTTAGGTAGGTAGATAAATAGATAGACAGACAGACAGACAGACAGGAATGTACTTTATTGATCTCAATGGACGTTTGGGTATCCGGTAGCTTCGTATGACTATTACATACATGCTACACAATACAAATTTAACAAAACAGAACAAACACATTACATAATATGCCTGTAAAAAGACACTGTCATACAAAAGCACATGCAAGTAACAGGATATTAGGGCAGAGTTTGACAATGTGGACTTCAGTGTTTTCTGTGGATCAATCGGAATCAGAATCAGAAAACTCTATTCGCACAAAAAGTCAAATACAATAACAATATCAAATAGAAATTCAAAATAAAACTCCAGAAAATAGCCTTTACGCAATACACTGCTATATTCACAAAAAGATTTTGCCAGTAAAAGAGGTGGCTATAAATACTAGTGATATAAATAAATAAAATTACTGCTGTGGGTTTTACTAGTCGAACAAAGATTTTGGAGTTGTTCTCAAGTCAAGTAGGTTTTTATTGTCAATTTGACCGAATAGACACAGCACACAGTGGAACAAAACAGCGTGCGTCCAGGACCATGGAGCAACACAAGAAAAGAACAGAGCAGAAAAGAACAGAACAGAACAGAACAGAACACACCAAGACTGGATGAAATTTGTGCAAGAAAAACACAAGAGTAACATTAGACCAGAGACAAGACAAGACGAGACAAGAGTCTACAGTAGTTACAGCCTGGATGAATGCTGTATTTTGACAGGTACTGTATTCTAGAAATAGAAAGTTGTGTGCAAACAAAAATTGTTTGAATTTACTTCTTTTTTTTCTCTGTGTTAGGCCACCATGGAGAAAAGTTACAAACGGAAACAATGAGTGTTCAAGTATTTTATGAAAAATCTCTTAGAGGTCCGCTGCTTTTCTGTTGTTTTTTAGTCCTGTTCTTTGTTCTGTTCTGTTCTGGGTTCTGGGACCTTTATTTTGGCGTCTGGTTTTGTTCTGCTTGTGTCACATGTCCTTGGTTTCCACCTGTTTGTGTTTTGCCCCCTGATTTCTGTGTGTATATAAGTCCTGTTTGTCTTGGTTTTCAGTTATGTGTCCATCACCTCATTTTTGCGCCTCATGTTAGTGTACGTTATCCTGTTTCCTGTTCTGACTCCTGTTTCTGGTTGGCCCGCGTGCCTGTTTTTGGTTTATTCCTGTTTTTTCATTTTTGTAGATAAACGCATCTGCATGGATCCCTGGTTTCCCGTGTGCTCCGTGCTCCGAGGGAGCTCAGGGCTGAGGGCTCGCCCCCACAGCCCTGACAAAAGTAATGCTTTTGGATGTACAAGACTTCCACCTGATAGCGATAATAGCTAACAGTTACAGGTAGCTTGTTGACTGTCCTCACTAATAATATAGCTGGTAAGGGGTTTCAGGGGTAGCGGTGGTGCAATGTATAGTTATTTATGGAAGGTGTTATTGTTGTCATTGGCAAATGTGCTGATGTGAGTGGCCAGCAGGGGCTCCTTTTCCCCAGCTAGTGCACCCAGCTAGCTTATGAGTCAGAATCAGAAAATGTCATTGATTCTGGAGTATATTGCTTATGCTATGGCTGCAAAGACACACAGAGACACAAAGAAAACAACAATATAAAATATAACAAAGTCAAAAATAACACACTCCTGAATTAATAGAAAAGCAGACTAGTCGACGCGTCGATGTGTACACAATGCAGTCTCTGCCTCTGATTGGCTAACGCTGACATGTGTTCCTTGACTTCCTTGACCAATTATTATAGTACCTTCATAAAAAGGGCGGTAATGTTGTCACGAGGGGAATCTAAACACAAGACCACAACAAGGCAAAAGACGTGGCAGCAGAGGCAGGATGTGAGATACATGTGTGGAGATACTTCACTCTAGACGAGCGGTCCCCAACTTTTATTTCGTCACTGACCTGTTTAATATCAGAAACTATTTTCACGGCCCGACCTTTAAGGAGTGGCAGATAAATATACGTATATGTATTTATACAAATCAATGATACGCATAAAAATGGGGATATTTAAAAAATATAATGATAAGAGGTCATGGGTTCGAATCCTACCTTCAGCAGACCACCACTGGGTCCCTGAGCAAGACCCTTAACCCCAAGTTGCTCCAGGAAGACTGCCCCCTGTAGTTAGGGAATGGAAGTCGCTTTGGATAAAAGCGTCTGATAAATGCTTGGTGCTCCTTTGGTTAGTTTGTATTGTAAATAAACAATGAGGACATGGTTACAATATTGTGTTTTCTTCCATAAGTTTCAGATGGCCTCTGGCTGTCTTCTTCAGCATCCTCAATCTTGCTGGGGTGAACTCCTGGATCATATTGCACAAGGCGACTGGCTCAAAGTTGTCTTAACGTGATTTTGCAGGCGTCCTGTTTGCGGCAAATTCTTGGCCAATTTATGCATGAGTTGTCAATTGAAAGATAAATTATGAATCAAGTAGCTGACTGTAGTTGATTTATTTCTCCAGTAATTTAGTTTGTGTTACCAAGTTTTAGTCAAGAATGATAAAAAATTAATTTTATTGATTTGTGTCAATTGATGCAGTCAGTTGTTCTAGTGCTAATTACCCCAACTGACTAACCGAAATTCTAATACTACCCCATCTACAAAACACAAATTCCTCACCACCACTGAATCGACCCTCCAATCGACAAATGGAAATTCTACCGCCTACCGCCATCTACTTTCCATAAATAAAATAAAAGACGTTTTCCTTATTTAGTAAATTGAAATTTCGAAAATAACCCCATTGAGAAATCCAAATTTATAATACAGCACCTCATCGTCAAAATACCAGCTGTTAGATTGTTTCTGACTCCTGCTAAACCTGTCTCTCTTAAATGTCCTGTGTTCTCTTCAGGTTCCATATTGTTAGCTTTTTGAATGATCACCTACTTCCACATTGCTGGTGGCCATCTTGTCCAGTACAGAGGATCTTCTCACAACATCTCCAAATGAAAAACTTCTTTAGTTATCTGTGCTTCGGATGAGCGTGAGGCTTGATTTGGTCAGAGATCCACTTGTTTGTCCAAAGGCATGGCATTTCTTCCTGTCCTACTTTATTGTCCAGCCTTCTCATCCATAAAGCCTGGACATAAAGCCTGTTCACAGCCTGGACAATCCTGACCTCCATTTGTTGAGACACATCCTTAGTTTCAAAGCTCTTTTATCCTCGTCTGTGCCGTATTTCTGGACCGCTGGATCCTTTGTTGTTCATTGATTCAAGTCTCTTTTTCTCACTCAGTTTTATAACGCTCTGTCTTCTGCTCTGAATGGAAGTTCTAAATACTGAAGGTTATTCATGTTCCTTTCACCAATCTTGAACCTTCAATCATCCTCCTGCACTTCTGCTTTCTATTGATAAGAGTTCAGCACTAAGTGGCAAAGGTGGACAGCCTTGTCTGCTTCCATTGCTGATGTAGAACAAGTCTGTTTTCTGTCCCAACTGTGGCTTTTTTTTATCACAACCAGGACAGTAAGAGGACATTTCATGAATGCAGTTCAAGTCTTTATAGTTGTCGACAAACATCTTCCTTCTTATTATTTCATCGCTGTATATATTTGTGCAGCCGGATGGAAATCAAAACCCACACAGATTTGTCACAATTATTAGAATTTGAAAAACTATTTGCTTTGACTTTTATATGTGGTACAGAATCACCTGATTCACGCTTTCAGTTTCAGTTTTTAGACCGGTGGGAAAAGATCCCCTTTAAATCCATTTCTGACCATCATTTTAGTTACTTCACTACGTTTATGACCTTAAAATCTTTCAAAGCCATCTAAAAGCCTTTTTAATGAGCGGTGAGGTCGTGAGGAGGTGCTGCACAAGCTTGTTTTTGACAAAACCCGATTATTTTTTCGTATTTATTCTCCCTGAGAGACAGACGTTGGAAACAAGCTGGAGATTAAATGAGAAAGAGTGATGGAGCTGAAGATCACTCTGCTCCATAAAAGTGTTTGCATGTGAGTGTTATAGTGCCACATCCCAGGGCACATTTCACACACTTCAAACACCTGCACACACACTCACACACACACCCACCCTCCAGAGGTTCTTTTCCACTGAGGTGGTCCTGCACTGCTCTAGACTGCTGAAGCAGCAAGATAACACAGCACAGGCCACACAGATACAGACAGACAGACAGACAGACAGACAGACACACACACACACACACACACACACACACAAACACACACACACAAACACACACACACACACACACA
>JBBPDB010000007.1:2483315-2493813 GCA_037974465.1 Brachypetersius altus
TAGGTGGTTTGCAAAAGAAATCTGTCCGTGTTCTTTTCATGTTCCCTCTTCTTCACCTCTTTACGTTTACATCTCCCCGCTGTAGTTAGCGCCGTCACCTGACTGAGTGATTGACAGCTATTATAACCAATCTAAAATCTCAACGGCAGAACGGTCACCGTATCAGCATTCAGCACACAGAACACACATATACTCTTAACATTTTTTAGAGAAATTAAAACAGGTTGAACAACAACAATTACATGCACTTGCACCAACGCTCCCAAATATATTTTGAGGTCGCATAGAAATTTCGGGAGCATATGCGACCAAAATGGTCACAATTTCGAGCCCTGTATGTTAATGACCTTGGACTGGCTGCCCTGTATTTTGCCATTCAGAAAGCGGGCTGAAACACTTCTTATAATCCCAATGTGAACTATGTAAATATGTTGGTTTTGTGACATCACAAAAATGAATTCAAAATGGACTAGTTTATATGTGATCTGTGAGGACTGTGAGTGAAATCTTATCAATGTTTATACATATACTACATTAAAAGTGAGAAGAATGATATTGGCCCTTTAAAATGAGATGCATAGAAAAAATAGAAATATTAATAATTAAATGAATACAGTAAAAAGTTGATGGTGTATCCTGGTGTAGTATTCGTGACTGTCCAAATAAATGGCTTTAAATATAATGGGTTGAGGGCTATGACTTTTTTCACTGTACTATATGTTTGTCACAGTGATTGTTCCTATTTGTACATAAACCCTTGTTGTCTTTTTATGTATAATGATAGAATGATACTGAAACTCACAGTCACTTGTGTGGTATCCTCCTCAGGTGATTTCAGTGGCTCTGTGGGCAGCAAAGGAGTAGGTGAGGATGGCTCTAATTCCTCATCAAACACAGGTAAGACTTCGTATCAGACTCTGGCTGGCAGCTACAAGGATATACTCATTACAATGTAAATGTTCTAAGTAGTACATATATTTTAATGGAATTTTGCTGCATATTCATTTCCTGGTCTATCCCCAAATGCTCCTTTATTTTTTGAAGGCATAAAACATCGGAACAGTTGTTTCATACAAAAGTACCTTCCCAGTTTATTACTTTCTTAGTTATTTCAGCCTTCACTCAGGGTATATTAAAAAATCTTGTTGAATTGATATGTTCGTTCTGCGTAAAAATCCATTACTGGGTACTGGTTGCGTCCTGATTCTTCCGCAACAGAAGAATGGATAGACATAGTAGAACATTATATATATATAATGTACAAAAGGCTTTTTCATGTTGCCTTCAAATTAAAAGATTTGCCAAATGGACTGATAGATATTTCAAAAATTTAACATCTTTTCATCTGTTCAGGAAAGAGGTTAGTTTGTGAATTCACTCTCTTTTTGTCACGTCTCCCCACTCCTTCCCAAACAGAGCAGGCAGACAGGAAGGTTTCCATCATTCGTGAGGAATTTATTTATAACTAGAAACAAACAAAAGGCACGAGGGCCCACAGATACTGTTTAAACAAAGGCCTCAAACTATAAAGAAACCCACACATGGACAACAGTGGAACGACACCCTCGTCCAAACCCAAACTGAACTTAAATAGAACATCTCAGTCCCACCAATCACCCAACCCAATTAGTTCCCGTTAAACTACTACAGGTGATTTAAATGACACTAAACATGCCCAAACAATAAACCAGAACATAAAACCCAGGACGACCTCTAGTGGCCGTCCACTCACATTACCCCCGAGCCATCACACTTTTTAATTTACCTAAATGGTTGTGCATTTTTATTGTTTAGTTTAAGCCGTTTTATAAACATGCATGTATTATTTATTTAAAATATACATTCCTTACTGTGTACATAACGTTTTTTAAAATTCTATGGGACATTAAACAAACAAGACAATATGAACAGAAGTGTTTTTAAACTGTATTATTTGCTGTAGATTCTGTTGTGTTTTGATTTCCGTTTTCTTTGTAGAATGTCCTCTTTTTAAAAAGTCCTTTGTTTTTGAATGCCTACAGGTCACTCAGAGGCTTTCCTGCTCCAGCGTTCTCCGCTGGCAAACCACGGTTCGCTGCCCAGAAAGGGCAGCCTGAAGGCTGGCACAGAACAGCTGCCCTCCAAACAGCCCCTGGCTGATCCTCTGCGTGTCCCCAAAGACTGTGCTCGGTCTTTGGGAGACCTTAAGGTAAGTCTATCCTTCTCTCAAACCAACACAGTGGCCCTGAAGAAGTAAGCAGCAAGATCTGTCTCCTACCCATAGACCTAGCCGTGCTGTGCCCACAAATGCATTCATTTGCAGCAACTGTTGTGAAGCTTTACAGAAAAATGGTAAAAATCTTATAGAGAATATTGAGTAATACTAACATAAATTAGGCATTTGGACAAAAACAGTTATTGCTCCAGTGTTTCCTAGGGTGTACCCACACTAGGCAGTTTGAACCGTGCCCGAGTGCGTTTGACCACCAAAGCGTGGTTCGTTTGACTAGTATGAGTGCTCTGTGCCCGGGTGCGGTTCGTTTAGCCGTCCCTGGCCCGCTTGTAAGAGGTGCGCCAGAGCACGGTTCAGTTGGACTCAGGTGCGGTTTGCATGTAGTGTGAGCTCTAATGTGCTGGAGCATGGATCAGGACGCGTGACGCCACATTTTTGCGACGCTCCAAAACCATTTTTCGTGCCACAAAAGGGACAGACCTGTTTAGCAACAGGCTGTGAGGAGGCTGGGGACCACCGTGGACCAAAGGACTCAAAATTACTATAAAAAAAGTAACCAGAGCGACGGACTCCACTGCGTTCAGCGAGAGAGCGCCGCTCTTCCTGTTTATCCTGAAACCGTCGCACCATAATGACGTAAGCGTGTTCCGGCGCGAATACTGAAACCCAATGTGAGTGTGGGCCAGAGGGGGAGTGGGGAGGGGGGACAATCGTACTCGGGCCCGGTTCAGGGCAACCGTGCCTAGTGTGAGTTCACCCCTAGTGTTTAAAGATACCTAAATTAGTTAAGCCAACATATTACCGGTAAACCAAGGGCAATAGAAAGCACTGAATTAGTTTTCTTACCTTGTTCAACAGGTGACGAGAGTGTTGGTGCAGCGTTTCCTGCAGAGGTCCAAACGAAATCTAGCTCCTGCTTCAGAGCATGCTGTAAACTGCAGTCAGGGACCTAAAAGGAGGGCGGGTGGCGAGGGTAGCCTTCCACTTGACCAGGTAAGAATTTACACCAATGTTCTTACTACAAACCTGCACAGGAATCTGTGAAGCGGAGATGGATGAATTGATACTGATGTATGGAAAGCTTTCCTTTTGAGAAACATTGCACAAACATACCATCACTTGGTGTTTTCTTTGAAGGGATTATTAAAAAAAAACCACTTTTTGTAGATCATCTAAGACATGTTTGGAGTCTAAGTTTTGCTTCCTTAGTTTACAAGTGGAGGTGCTAGTGTTGTTTTAAAATCTAAAAGTCAAAAGCCACCTAAATCTTTTTCTGTAAATTCAACCCTCAAAACTGCCGGGTCTCGTTTTACAAACCGTGTCTGGAGTACTCGTGCTGATCTAGAATTGTTTTTGTAGTAATGACTATGTAATCAAAGATCAATCCTTTCCAATTCTGTTGTCTTGGCAAAAAAGTGTGTCCAAGTTTGAATCATTTTAATAGCTCACACTGTTTATCACACCACACGTGTGCATACCTTAACAGAGAGCTGAGTGTGGTTTGAGTGACTTGAAAAATGTATTTTTATGTATTAAAATATCTGTAAATTCGACATTTTTTAATTCTTTGTTGTGTGTGTAGGTACTGCGTGCTTCTTGGGGTGGCAGCAGGGGGCAGCAATATCAGCAGCATGCCCACCACCATCGGCGCGGGCACCACCACTCCCACAGCGACAGTCGCCACAACGTCCGTTGCCGTGATTACGAGCCAGTGAGGGCGGAGGGCATACATTTGCGCAGCTGTGGTGATTTGAGCTCCACGTCTGCTATATCGCTGCGTAGACTCCATCCACCTCCACACGGCTCTTCTGGCACCCTCCATTCAGAGTCAGCCCTCTGAACAGGGAGCAGGGGCTTCTTCTACAGTAGCGCAGAAAGACAAGAGGACAGGTTGTTGAGTTCTGAGGTAAATGACTGTGCTGTGAGACTTAGATTAGGCAGGACTTGTGAAGGTGTTACCCAAAAAACTACTCTAACCTCAACCATCTAACAGTCCACAGAACGACTGAAGACTGGAGGGTCATTTCACGATAAGAGGCTTTTAAGTTAGCCTGCGCAGAAGGAGAAGAGGTAAGGAGCATCCTTGCTGGACAATCTCGACTTCTGGCTTGAATAATTCTGCTAACTGAGAAATCCTGTCTTTGTGAAGCACCTCACTGGACTGTGCCTGACTAACACACTGGTGCTGTCTCTCAGCCTTACTCCACCTCTTCCTCTTCTTCTCTGTCTTTGCATCCAGACTATCTGTTATTCTCCACACTTTCACACTCACTAACTGTGTGTCTGAAGAACTGACAACAGGGAGTGTGATGTAGTGCTTCCGCTCACCACACACATACACACAGATACACACAAAGACTCTTTCATGTAAAATTCGAAGCATTTCCCAGCGCAAACATTGACATTTGGAGGGGTTTTTTTGCTCCGCTGGACCCTTTTCACAGGTTTTATAGCCAGTCATGGATCTTTTTGGATCTGTATAGATCCTGTTGAAGGACTGTGACTAGGGAAAAGCCTTTACACGCCTCTTGCTGCTTTGTCCTCACTCACGCTTCTACGCACATTGTCTAACATTGTTCACTCACTTTAAATTAAACTCTTCGGCTTGCGTTTCTTGAAGGGCCCATATCATGAAAAATCAAATTTCCTTACTTTGTTTTAAATAAAGGAGTTTATTTACTATGTAAACATTAAAAAAATATACTATGTAAACATTAATAACGTGTAACAAAATTTCAAAATGTACCTTTCACCCTCCAGTCCATATATGGGAAAGTAAGCTGCAAAACAGTTTTGTTTTGAATTTATCATTTTTGTAATTTGTCATTTACATATATGCACCTATTTTGCAACAGTTTATCATCATCAATTCATACTAAAATTAAGTCTCTGCTTTTTGAAAAAGGCACAATAGATTTCCATGTATCAGTCTTGAAGGTACTATTAATAGAAAAAAGTAGGATATGGGCCCTTTAATGTATAAAAAGGCATAATGTAGGCACTGACATTCACACCTTTCACACAATACTGCAACGCCAAGCAAAACACGTGCAAGCCTTTAGTTACTGTATCCCATTCCACAACAGAAGTTAATAGAGAGGAGTTAAATTGATGCACTGGCGTCTAAGTGCATGTTTCTTTTCTAAAACCGTTCCCCACACTGAGTAAAAAAAAAAAACAATGCAATATTAGTGTTGATTTGCACCTGTTTCATTATAATGAACTTCTTGGGCTGTGTGACGTTTAGCCTAAAGAATGCCTTTGCATGCGTTGAGAAAGACTTGCGTTCTTCTTCGTGTTCCAAACACACTTGCGCAACAAAAGTTTGTGTCAGCATGTAAGAGGAACACGGCTGATACTTTAGACAACTCTGCATTCGAACACCATCAAAATATAATGTGGAAGCTCTGGTGAAAAATATCTGAAAACTCAAAGCACTGGACAGCTACGACACAAAGGACAAAGAAGCCTTTGTGGTGATGGCATCTTTTAAAAGTTGGACTGTTGACCTTAGAGTGATTTAAAGAGATCTTTCGAGCTTGTTCTCTTTCTGCTGCATCTGCAGAGAGCAGCCAGTTATCGCAAACACTAATTTTCCTGTGTAGAAAACAAATACTTATAATGGAACCCAAATCTATCATGGAACAGCGCAAAGGGGAATGAGCATAAGTTATTATCCGCAGAAGTCAACAGATTGCAGCAGACAGAGAATTGCATGAAACTCTGCTTTAAGAAACCCCTAAGGGAAAGTTTCCCCAGTGAAGGCCAGTGCTGAGAGTCTTATAAAAAATGCACAGAAAAGTCAGTTCAGGACCTTAAGTTTGCTGACCTTTGATACCAATGAACACATTGTCTCTTGATGTAAATAATGTGAACATGAAAGTCACCGACACGTGACTATTTCCTGACATTATTCTCCCTGAACTTGAAATGGAGCTTCCAGCGTTGCATCTTGTGTGGCATTATGGGAGAACGAACATTCATCGCTCTTGTATTATATTGTTAAAATGGGAATATGACGTCTAAATAAAAACTAGAAGCAATTCAGAACTCAATAAAATTTTAATGCAAGCCTGTATTTAAAAAAAAAAACATGCTGAATAAATGTTTAGTCGACTCGTTATTTGTTTTGGTGAGGTCTAATACTTTGCATTGTGTCCGATATGTTAATGTACACTACATGGACAAAAGTTTTGGGATGCCTGACCATTGCACCAACAGGGAATATATTGACATTGCATTTAAATATGCAGAGCTCAGGGCTTTGTCCGGGACACTCAAGTTCGTCCACACTGAACTCCTCCAGCCATGTCTTTATGGAGCTGCTTTATGCACTGAGACACAGAAAAGGTTCTTCCCCAAACTGTGTCCACAAAGCATGGCGTTGTCCAAAATGTCTAATGTTGAATCATTAATATTGCCCTTTAATTAACGCAGTTATAAAGAGATATTCCAATACTTTTGTCTATATAGTGTATCTTTTGTTTATTTCTGATCCTTTCTTCATAGTCATCCATGCCGTATGTTTATACTGTGCATAAACACACATAATTTCACATAACCTCACAGGTTTAAGAGATGAAAGGAAATATTATTAGTTAGGACTGTTTCTTGCTTTATTTAAAGGATTTTGCTTGGATTTTGGTGGGAGAAAAAGTGCTTTGAATATTTAGGCTGTTTATAGTGGGGTTTTAAAGAGTATAAAATTTCTTGAATGGAAATGTATTGCATTCACTCCCTTTGAAAGGAGGCCCATGATTTACATTCTCAAAGACAAGACATTGCATAGATTATCCAGTTGGCTTGACATCTCTGTGTATATTTCTGCATTTACTGGAAACTGGAATGGCCTACACCCTGTATGGCATAGCCGGTTAAGAAATGTAAGCTTAAAAAATGTGTAAACTAAATAGTTTTTGCTTGCAGTATTTACATTATTTGCCTTTGTAACAGTACGGGATAATCATACAGAACACATACAATATAATAATTTGAATAATATGTAACAATACTCAAGTTTATGCCTCCAAAGTGTAAGATAGATTCTAAAAAAAAATACGTTCGGTGTGGTTAACATTTTCTGCAGTTATTAAGGTTATTAAAGGCTTCTTTACACCCAATATCCTGAATCAAGAAAGGACTTTTATTATGAAACTGGGGGTCAGCGACCCAGGATGGTGTAAAAAAAAAAAAAAAAGCGCGTGTGGAGAGTAGTTGTAAAAGAAGACTGGACTGTTTCTTTTTCAAAAAGACTGAGGATTTAATCTCAGCCGGGTGTTTTATCATGTCTGGAATGAAAACGGCCTGAAGCTGTCAGTCGCTGGGAGGAATGTGGAAGCTGCTGCCTGCAGAGTCTGAAACAGGTATCAGAGTTCAGCTGGGGTCCTCCCCGTGTGCTGGAAGAACCACCTCCGCCTGTGCAGATTTTCTCAACCCAGCTAGTCAATCTGCGGTTTTGCCTGTGGAGTGTTTTGTCTTATGTCTATTGCACTGTGTGCACACTGTGGAACCTGAGCTTCGCCATTTCGTCTCTATACTGTGTATATGGTTTAGATGACAAAGTTCACTTTGACTTGACTGTTTCAAACAGCCCATCTCTGGTCATGCACAGTTTGCCATTCTTTCATGATCATTCTCTGAATGAGGCTGTGATCAAAAATAAAACAGTCCAGTAAGACAATACGTTTATTATTTCCTGAAAACAATTAAAATCTAGGCTTGCTTGGATTGTGAGGGGAACTGGGTAGATCTGACGTTCTCTTGACTTTTCTATTTATTTTTTCAGCATAATGAAATGCTTAAGATGTAAACTAAGTTATTCAGCCTTCTTTTCTGGAGAAATCTACTGAGATGGGAACCAGACATCCAAGAGGAGTCGGTGGCCCTAAATCCAACCTCTGAGTTATTACTAGCTCACATACTTGCATTATAAATACATGGTCTGGTGCCTGATACACTACAGCATTTGACACTAAACCACTGAGTGACTTTGTTTGCATCTCAATCGTTTAATTATACATTTTTTCTGATTTGGGGGAGCTCCCCTTTACATGCACTTTATTGTAAGAGTTCTCCAACTTCCTACCCTGACATTGTACTGTCCTGAAATCTAGGAGCGTTCTACTTACTCCCTGGTAAAGAGTATGTGGTTGGCCGTAAGAACTGCGACATCCTCCTGGCCAATGACCAGTCGATCAGCCGTGTGCACGCCCAGCTCACAGCCTCTGAGCAGGTAAGAACTAACTGCTTTACAGTCAGTCAGTGTTGGGTAACTAGATGAGTCGGGTGAGAGCCTTCCTTTGTGCTGTCCCATGTCTTTTACTCATAGTTTTAAGTAGAGTATCGTGAAGACACTTCACTAAAGTGCTTAATTACTGTAAAGTTGTAGAATGTATACATATGGAACAGCTGCCAGATCTTATTACATGAAAATAAAAGTAGTCATGTGGAGTATAAGGAAAACCCACATGGAAAATCAGTCTAGTTTTTAATGAGTGGTTATGTAAACAGCACAGTAACATTCAGGGCACTGTTTGTGTCCCAAAATAAGGGGACAAACACAGCCTTTAAAAACAAACACTGACTGGTGAAGTGACCTCTTTCTGCAGGATACTGTTCCCACCAAACAGCAAACATTGAGCAACCACCGTGACAGAGTTCATGGTGTTGGCCTAGTCTCCAAAATCTAATTGAGCATCTGTTTCCTAAAAATTGCCCATGAACCAGTTGACCAAAACCCTTGAGCAAGACACTTAACCCTCAGTGGGTGCTGTCCCTGTCACTAATGATTGTAAGTGGCTCTGGATAAGGTCCTCTGCCGAATACGACTTTATCTGTGATGTGTTGGACAAACGAATCCAATCCATGGAGGCTAATGTCACAACGTGCAGTGCTTAAAGGATCTACTGCTACTGCCTTGGTGGAGATATCAACACACCTTCAGAGGTCTTGTGGAGTCCATGCCTCAACCTGTTTTGGAGGCACAAGACAGACCTACCCAATATTAAGCAGGCTGTTTCAAGGTTATGATCAGTGTAAGTAGTAAATTATATCCCACCTCTTGACAGGTGCCACTGTAATCAGATAATCAAAACAGTCGGTCTTATGTGGTGCCCCCAAGATCACCCTCTCATGACGGTGCTATTCCCAACTGGCAGTGACCTTTCAGCAGGATTATGCTTTCTGACAGGACATGATGCAAACCTACACAATATCAAGCAGGGGTTTAATGTTATTAAGGTCTGTAGTAAATTAAAAGCCTTTTGTTTTTAATCAAACTCAGATCTGAGTTTTGCGGATCTTCACCGTCGGTCAGAAATATCTGCAGTTTTATCCCTTGTTTTTGAGCAACTACCAGGAAAATAGGGGCCTCAGTGTTAATTTATATGAGAAACTGATTTATTCATGCAAAAAAAAAGCAATTCCACTGAGCATGGGTGCATACAAGGCCCTCCCGCTCTCTGCTAACTTTACTCTGATGTTTTGACGTTTTGATCACTAATGGAGGTGTATAGTTTTACAGTTCTGGACAGTATTTAAAAGTTTTTTTTTACATACAATAAGGAATTTTTGCTCAAACAAAATCATATTCAGGCTCTACATTTTCAGTTAAGAGTATCATAGAATAAACAAATGAATTACACTCTCCACAATCTCCTAAAAATCATGCTTTTATGTAGCGCTACTTAATGTAAATACCTACATTGTTATTATCCAGGGACAGAAACATTGGACGGAATATTCCAGAATAGTAGCTGACAGATCTTTATTCACTCCGTACAGTAGTTTCTGTTGTAGCTTTTCTGCTTGACATAAATGTGGCTCTAATAGACAAGATGTTATTACTACATATGCTGTCAAACATTAGCTATTCTGAATGTGCTTCTGAGTTCTGTGCAGCAGGTGGCACCATTGCTGCTTTCAGTGATGGGTGTTGAGGGGAATCTGTGCTTGTGTTTCTTGCAGGGCGTCACAGTGAAGGACAGCTCCAAGTACGGGACTTTTGTTAATAATGAGCAGCTACCGAGTGGCTCCACCAAGACCCTGCGTGCTGGAGAGCATGTCACGTTCGGGGTCTTCCAAAGCAAGTTTAGGTGTGTATTAGGGCTGCACAATATATCGCAAATTTACCGTCATCGCGATACCAACATGCGCAATATATGTATCGTCAAAGACTGACTGAACTGCAGTAAATGGTGTTTTTCCAAAACTTCACCCAGAGCCACAGAGAAGAGGGCAGAAACATCACTGGGGCAGTTTCTTCATCTTCTGTGCTGCTGTTAGAGA